>VWPU01015912.1:0-29938 GCA_013398955.1 Callaeas wilsoni | reverse complement strand
GGGGGGGGGGGGGGGGAGGGGAGGATGGAGGGATGGATGGATGGATGGATGGATGGATGGATGGATGGATGATGGATGGATGGATGGATGGATGGATGGATGGACCAAAGTCCAGGCACCTGCTTCAAGGTATTGAAAGTCAGCTCCGAGAAAATCATCCCAACCCTGAATTTCCTACAGATCTCAGTGGAGTTAAGTAAGGACAGGGGAACTCATAACTCTGCCAAAGTCTGCGAACCAAAAAAAAAGAGAGTGAAGGTTTGACAAAGCCCTGGTTTCTTAGAAAGTGCTGCTGGAATTCCAGCAGGCCAAGCCAGTCCCGAGGTGGATGCTGCCTGTGGTGATACTGAGAAACCCAAGCGCCTGCTGGGATCCCGAGCAGGAGATCAAACACAACCCCTGTGCTGCCTTCAGCGGGGTTTGGAGCAGCCCTCTGAGCTCTGAGAGCGTTAATCCATTTCACAGGCTGGCTGAAAAACGTGGTGACGTTCACAGCCCAGCAAATGTGCTTCGGTTTGGATGAAGGGCCGGAAACTCGGGATGCTCTGGAGGGCTCTGGGATTTGGCTGGGCAGCTCCAGCTGCGGGATATTCTTGAGCAGAATGGAGAGAAAATCAGATTTGGGTGGAAAATCAAATCAGGGGTGGATTTCTCCTTTATCTGTGCTCCCAAATGAAAGGACAGTCACACAAAGCTGCTCAGAAAAGCAAATAGTGGTTCCTGACCCCGGTGCTGATGGATAAATTACCTTCCTGGAATGCAGTATTTGACTGCCTGCCTCACCTGAGTGTCACTCACAGTTTTCTGGTGCTCTTCCCAAAGAAAAAAAAGCACTGACAGATTGTTTGACTTGACACTCAGCTGTACCTCAACCTCCCTTTCATTCAGGAATGAGTTCAGAAGTCCAAGTCAGCAGTTTCTTTGTGGTATTTCCTAAAAAAATCGATAGCGGATGTGATTAATTTGATTTACATGGTTTTCTTCCCTTTTCCTCAAAGAAATAATGCAAAATCATATTTTCACTGTTAGACTTGATGTTAGCTTTGAAAATGCAAAGGCTTTGGTGGTTTAATTGGCTTTTGCGGTATTTTATTAGGTGGGATGAGGGAGTTTCTGAGTGTTACAGTGGAATTCCTGCTGAGGTCAGTAGCCTAAAGTTGGGATCTGATGATGGATGGAAGTGCTCCTGTCTCTCCTGCCTGTTCATATGTGATGTCAAGCTGCATCTCAGGGAACTTTCTACAAGGAACAGGGAAGAAAAATCATAAATCAGAGATCCTCAGAGTTCCTACTCACATTTCCCTCCTGATGTGTCGCACAGAGCTCACTCATGTGAACTTGGCTGTCAGATTTGTTCTATTCCTGTAAAATAGAAAAAACAAAGCACCTGCTCCAAACTCCATGGACACCAGCACAGGGATTCCCATGTGGGAGCTGCAGCCTCTGGGATTGGCAGCATTAGGATTTGCACGGGCAGTCTCAGAGCTTCTCTGACCTTCCCGGTGAAAGCCACGATCCCTTCCCTTCCGTGGGGCGCAGCACTGGGAGCACTGAGCCCCTCGGGAATGCCAGAGCTCCTTCTGCCCTGTCTGCGCCCTTCCTGTTCCACGGACCTGCGTAAGGGGCACGGGAATATTGGGATATCCCTGGATGAGGGACCCAGCTGGAAATACAGTGGTTCCAGCCAGGTTCTGCTGTCCCAGTGCCCTTTCCTGGCTCCTTGGTTTGCAGCAAACAGGAAGGAGAGGAGCGCGCTGCCTGCCTCAGGAAGCAGAGATGCACAGGGTGACGTAAAGGAAGCTGTCCCTGAGACTGGAAGAACCCTTTTGGAATATCAGGTCCTGCCCGCCCCCAGATTCCCAGATTATTAACAACCTGCTGTGTTTTGGGAAGGGACAGAACAGCAAATAACGGAGCTGAGGGTGTTGGCTCCGTTAAATGAGCGCTCAGCGCTCTCTGATCTCATTCTGTCATTGTTCCTGACCTGCCACTCACCTACTGCTGAACACATTAATTCATTAATTACATCATGGCTATTCAGAGCTGCAACAAACTGTTCTCCTGTTCCCGGCCAACAAGGGCTGGGGGAAAAGTTCCTCGAGGAATTTTGCTGTGGCTCTGAAGGCTGAGGGAAATCCATGAGGTGCAGTGTGGGGTGGAATCTGCAGAAGGATGGGAATGAAGCTTCCCCGGGCATCGGGGCAGACACCGGCGTGTCAGGGGAGGAGGAAATGCTGATTACCGCTGGCACTGGTGTTTGATTGCCTCGCAGCTAATTAGCATCAAAGCCCAGGGGCCTGCCAAATTAAAGGAATAGGTTGGTTACTGATTTCCAGAGGGAGAAACCTGGATAAAAATTATATTTTTCAGCTGTTCCATATCCTCATGGCTGCCCCATCTCTGGAAGTGTCCAAGGCCAGGCTGGACAGGGCTTGGAGCAACCTGGTGCAGTGGAAGGTGTCCCTGCCCACGGCAGGGGGTCGGAAGAAGCTGATCTTTAAGGTCCTTTCCAACCCAAACCATTCCATGATTTTTCAGCTCTAGGACGTATACCAGCTGTACCAGCTCTAAGAATTGAAACTGCAGGAGAAATGGAGACTCTTTGGTTCCGTCAGCTCAATATCAAAATGCAAATGGCTCTCAGCTGATGGGAAGAGAACCAGGAGGAGGAATTTCCAGGCAGGAGGGGGAATTTCCAGGCAGGAGAAGGGCATGACAGTGACCCTGGGGGATCCAGCTGCCCCATTCCAGCATGGGATACCCAGCAGGGTCACCTCTGAGGCTTGGCTCGGGTGCTCCTGGTACCAGCTGTGCCATTCCAGCATGGGATACCCAGCAGGGTCACCTCTGAGGCTTGGCTCGGGTGCTCCTGGTACCAGCTGGGCCATTCCAGTGTGGGATACCCAGCAGGGTCACCTCTGAGGCTTGGCTCGGCTGCTCCTGGTCGCTCTATTTCCCTGCTGGGCCATCCCAGTTCAGTCCCAGTTCAGGTTCGGCTGTACTGGGGCAGCCTGGGGCCCCTGCACCCAGCCAGCCCCCCACAAGGCGGGGCTGAGCCGGGATTGCTGTGCCCTGCTGGCTCTGGTCCCCTCTGTGCAGGAGCTGCTGGGAGCTCAGGGCTAACAAGAGGAGGAGACTCCCCAAAGGGAACAGTTTCGGGTTCCCCCCCTGCCAGAGTGTCTGGGACAAAGAATGGCAGCGAGGCCCCAAATCAGGAGCTTCAAGTTGCCAGCACTTTCCACTTCTCCCGGTATTTCAGTGTTTCCACTGCTGGCTCCTGGCTAAAGCCGTGCAGTGCATACAGTGCAAATAAATTAAAATAGACACTCGCAGCTTTCTACGGATTTTGGGAATTGCTCTGAGTGGGAAGCAGGGAGCTGCTTCCCTTTGAACCTGTCCTGTGGCTCTGAAATGGGCAACCAACCTTCGCCAAGGAGCAGCTTCCTGTCTGTCTTCTCCGTGTTTAAGGGGCCAAACTTCTTTACTTTTATTTTTATTTTTTCGTTGGTTTTGTTGTGAGCAGATCTGGTTTCACTTAGATGAATTAAATGTCAGTATCTCTGTTGCTGTGAGTTGCTCCAGTGGGGATCACAGCTCCAATGAGTGACTCGAAAACCTCTGCTGAGCTCTGCTGCCCTTTGGTGCCCACGCCTGTTCTTTAAAATGTTCAATAAACGCTTTGATATTGATACTTTACGTCCCTGTCTGTATGGAGGCATTGAATGAGGAGTCAAGAAATAAATAAACTTTCGCTCTGAGTTTGGTGCATTAGAATCAGGATGGTTTGGGTTGGAAGGAACCTTAAAGATCCTCCAGCGCTTTCCTTTATTTCTGTACTTGTAACGTTTCCCTCTGCTGTTGAAAGGGTTTTGTACAGAAAGCGCTGGAGGGGACAGGTGTCAGCTGCAAGGTGACGTCTGCAGAGCTGTGTGCTGGAGCCCTCGGTGACCTGCAGCGCTCACTGGTCTCAGCTGAAGGGATGCGACCACCAAAATTTGTGCCTTTAAGGGAAAGCTGAGCCTTTTAAAAGCTTCGCTCCGGTGGCATTGAAGACATCGCTGTGGATGTAGGACTGAATCTTCCATTGGGCTGTGCTCCATCTGTAAAGGCAGCACAGCTGGAATGCTCCTGGCCGTGCTGTGTCGTGGGAAGCCCTGTCCCACATCCCCGCTGCCCCAGGGCTGGCTCTGGGTTCACTTCAGGGGATTTCCTATTCCCTGACCCCTTCTAGAGCTGCCCTTCAGTCACCTGTGGGGAGCCGAGCTGACAAACATTAAATATGTTGGCTTAAACTGACAGGGAGCAGGTTTAGGATATTGGGGAGGAATTGTTCCCCGGGAAGGTAGTGAGGCCCTGGCACAGGGTGCCCAGAGAAGCTGTGGCTGCCCCTGGATCCCTGGAAGTGCCCAAGGCCATGTTGGACGGGGGGCTTGGAGCAATCTGGGATACTGGAAGGACAGACCAGAAGCAGAAAGATTGGCTGTGAGGACCAGGAGAAATCCCTTTGCAGCAAAAAGGGTGAAAGCAAGGAAGGAAAGAAAGAAGGAAGAGCCTTAATGCTGTCCTACAATAGATTTGTTTGGGTTTTGTGGGTGGTGGATTTTTTTTAAAGGAGCAAGTGTTGGAGCCAATCCCAAAGCAGCTCCAAAGGTTCTGACTTGTCACATTTCTGGTCTCTGAGCTGAAACCCTGCCAGGGTTACACAACAATGACTAAAACTGGAAACCTTTCAGATCATTTCCAAAATGAAGCAGGAAACTGAGGTGATTGCTAAAGCAGCACTGGAGAGGGACAGCGGGAGAGACACCACCACTTCCACGTGTGGGGGCTGGGAGTGAGCACCCGGTTTAACTTGGAGGTTCGGGGGTGTTTTCCATTGAATCTCGGAACAGAACTATCCTGGAACCCAGATCTTCACATTGTTTTGCTTAATGTTTTACAAACGGGCCGTCGACTGAAGCTGTCACCGAACAAAAATTCACCCCTATTGTTTACACAATGGGAAAAGAGAGTCATAAAAGGGGTGTAGCAGCAATTTGTTAGGTATTAGGTTACGGTGCAAGAGGGATTATCCTCACAAAACACTGAGCCCTTAACTCCAAATATCGGGATTAAGTTGACAATTACATCCAGTGAAAGTCTTTGAAAGGCTCAGCTTGGTGCTCAAGGCTTTGAAGTGACTGTTCTGAGCGAGCTGACAATCAGGAGTTCGAGCTGTTCTGGCACAGCTGCTCTGCCCAAGAGGAACCGCATGAAAATAGAAATATGATAAGAAAATCTGCTCCTGCTGGTGTTTGCTTGGTGGCAGCTCTCTTTACTGGGTAAAAGCAGGTGCTGGGTTTGATCCTGGTTCTGCCACTGCACTCCTTTATGACCCCTGGAATGCAGGAATTTCCTCACCTTTTCCTCATATCCCATTGGGGTGAAGTTGTTAAACAACACCGATTTGGGGGTTCAGTGTGGAGACCCCTGAACACAGATCTCTGGAGCAGTTCTGTATCTCCCTGAGCACTTCGGGATCCAGCACAGTAAAATCCTGGCCTTGGCTTAGATAATTAAGAATTATTCTGGTTTCTGAACTGTGAGACATTTATTCTTTAGAACAACTCTCTGCCACTTACCCTAAAGAAATCCTCGAGATTTCTCTGTTTCTGTCTTCCTGCCACCCTGCCTGGCTTCGCTGCTTTATTTTTATCTCTGGCAAACTTTCATTTGGAAAGGGGGGAAAATAGATTTATAAGAACGGAGAGCAAAAGTACTGCGAATTTCAGCAGGGCTGCAATGCAAGGGGAGGCTCGTGATGTGCACAAACATGCCCAGAAATCCAGGAAAAAACACACAGAAAGTAAAAGCAAGACAGAAAAGGGGGAGGGTTTATGTGTCAGTGTTAGGGGAAGGTGAAAACGCTTCCTGGCAACATCTGAGAGTCATTTGCAACAACAGATCGTTGAGCTTTAGTGAGTAGAGAATGCTTTTAAATCCTCCCCCACACCCTTTGTTAATCTTTACCAGGTAACAGGACCTCTCATGGAACCGCGTGGCTTTCTTAGGCATGTGTCAAACATTTCCAGTTGGGAAAATCGGGTTTTTGAAGTGACTCTGAGGTCGAAGGTCATCAGTCTGGCTGGGAGTCGGTGGCGTTTGGTAATAATTCGATAATAATCAGAGACTTCAGAGGGTTCTGCAGAAATCAGAGTGCCTCAGCAGAGGGAGGGGGGAACATCTGGGCTCCCAACCTGCCTGTCCTCGTCTGGAACAGGGAAATCGTGTGTCTGCTCCATGGTGTCCCCAGGAACCCGGGACAGGTCCTAACCCTGCCTTACATCGCCCAGGAACACTGGAGGGCGGGCCTTTGGACCTGAGCAGCACCAGTGTCAGAGAGCTATTAATTATGATGCGTGACTATTAATGATTTTGGTTATTATTGCACTCGGGAGGCTTGAAGAGGTGGCCTTGGAAAGTGCAGGTTTGGCTTAACTTTAGGCACACCCAAAATGCCGGGCAACATTTTGTGATGCTTTGGAGTGGCTGAGGAGGTTATTCCCAAAGATTTTAGGTCACCTGAGGCAGTCCCCACTGTCTAATTTGGGATTTTAGGTGACCTGGGGCAATCTCCACTGTCCAGTTTGGGATTTTAGGCTACCTGGGGCAGTCTCCACTGTACAGTTGGGGGTTTTAGGTCACCTGAGGCAATCTCCACTGTCCAGTGTGGGGGTCTAGGCTACCTGGGGGAGTCCCCACTGAGCAGTTTGGGATTTTAGGCTACCTGGGGCAGTCTCCACTGTACAGTTGGGGGTTTTAGGTCACCTGAGGCAATCTCCACTGTCCAGTGTGGGGGTCTAGGCTACCTGGGGGAGTCCCCACTGAGCAGTTTGGGATTTTAGGCTACCTGGGGCAGTCTCCACTGTACAGTTGGGGGTTTTAGGTCACCTGAGGCAATCTCCACTGTCCAGTGTGGGGGTCTAGGCTACCTGGGGGAGTCCCCACTGAGCAGTTTGGGATTTTAGGCTACCTGGGGCAGTCTCCACTGTACAGTTGGGGGTTTTAGGTCACCTGAGGCAATCTCCACTGTCCAGTGTGGGGGTCTAGGCTACCTGGGGGAGTCCCCACTGAGCAGTTTGGGATTTTAGGCTACCTGGGGCAGTCTCCACTGTACAGTTGGGGGTTTTAGGTCACCTGAGGCAATCTCCACTGTCCAGTGTGGGGGTCTAGGCTACCTGGGGGAGTCCCCACTGAGCAGTTTGGGATTTTAGGCTACCTGGGGCAGTCTCCACTGTACAGTTGGGGGTTTTAGGTCACCTGAGGCAATCTCCACTGTCCAGTTTGGGCTTTTAAGTCACCTGATGCAGTCTCCACTGTCCAGTTTGGGATTTCAGGCTACCTGGGGCAATCTCCACTGTCCAATTTGGGGTTTTAGGTTACCAGGGGCAGTCCCCACTGTGCAGTTTGGGGTTTTAGGTTACCTGGGGCTGTCCCCACTGTGCAATGCTGAATGCCTCTGAGAAATCCAATTTTTAACACGACCAAAACAGCTTAACTCAGGTCCTGGGAGCAATGTTTGTCTGGTAGCCTTGTTCTGCACTGGTTCTTTTTGCTCCATTCAGCTCCAGGGCTGGGTATTTGGTTTTGGTTTTGGTTTAGGGAGCTCTGCATCACGTTCCGTTTCTTATTGCAGACATTGGATTGTTTTGGGAAATCCCAACCTGTTCCATGGCTTCTTACACCAGCCAAAACCTCATCTCAGACATCCACGGGGGTATTTCTATAATTACAGCTTGTACCTGGGAGAGACCCTGAGTCAGAGTTCCTGAAACAAGTCACCTCCACGTCAGAGTTGTCTCCTGGTTGTGACAGATGACCAGGAGATCAGAGTGGCCTTTGCCCCACTGATGCCTTGAGAGGCTGCCCTGGAGCAGAGGCTGGGCAGAGTGAAAGGATAAAGGGCAGGGATTTATGGAAAGGCCTTCCCAGGGCGCACCTTGGGCAGTGCAGGAGTCTCGCAGAGACTGCACCCAGGATGGACACAGCCACACGTTTTTGGGACAGATAGAAGTTCTGTCCATTTGCATATCAGAGGTTAATTGTGCAATTCCAGCTTCAGGCAGTGCAGTCCCATTCTCTCAGTTTGCTCCCCCCAACTCACTTTTGTTTCCATTTCTCGGGGCCTGAGACAGTGAGGTGTCCTTGATTCTCAGGCCTGGAGAGGAATTGTTGTGTGGGACCAAAATGGGAACAGCAGTTGCTCACACTCTATGTGGAGCTCAGAGTTACACACTAAAGAACTGCAGGATTACAGGTAGATGGAAATATAAAGTTAAAACCTTAAGGCATCACTAGGAGAGACCCTGTGTAGAGTCAGAGTTCCTGAAACAAGTCACCTCCACGTCAGAGTTGTCTCCTGGTTGTGACAGATGACCAGGAGATCAGAGTGGCCTTTACCCCACTGCTCTGTGTGTCACCATCCAGGGTTCCTCCCAACAAAATCCAAAGGTGGTGCCTCTGTTTTGGGAATGTGAAGATTTTCTGATGGCTACAGCAGAGAGTGGGGTCCACTCAGGAGCCTTGGATCCAGGAAGTTGAGTCCCTTTTAGAGTCCTGGGAGTATTTTCAAGGAGCTCTGGTTTGAAACAGTCAATGAGAAAGCCAGGAGAATCATGGAATGCTGACTTGGGAGGGATGAAGGATCTTCCAGTCCAACTCGTGGCCCTGACACCCCAAAACCCCACCCTGGGCACCCCTGGCAGCGCTGTCCAAACGCTCCTGGAGCTCTGGCAGCCTCAGGGCTGGGACCATTCCCTGGGGAGCCTGGGCAGTGCCCAGCACCCTCTAGGGGAAGAACCTTTCCCTAAAATCCATCCCAATGCCCCTGACGCAGCTCCAGCATTCCCTGGGTCCTGTCCCTGTCACAGCGAGCAGACATCGGAGCTGCCCCTCACAACAGAGCCCTACAAACGTTTTTATTTAAGATTGTTCTGGCTCCTGATTCCAATTCCCTTCATTTTCACACCTCGCATTATGAGGCCCTTTAAACAAAACAAACAAACAACCCTCGACAGTTTCCAGTTTTTGTTTGTTGTTAAATATGACTTCGAAAACGTTGGGTCAAGCGTCTTCAATAGACCAGGCTGCACTGTTTGTTTAAAACTCTGAGTAAAGCAAGTCATATGAATGTTTCCAAAGACCCTATTCCAAGAAGTATTTTTGGAAACATTAATGTTGTGTTTTTTAATGAAGGCCACATTCTGAGGCTACGACACCATATGTCACATTCATTTCTGGACTGGAAAAAGAAAAAAAAAGGGGGGAAAAAAAAAAGAAGGGAAAAAAAGAAATGGAAACTATGTTTGGCTTTTAAGTGTTTTTGGATGAATGTCTCTGCATGCTTGTCATTGTTCCTTGGATGAGGGGAGAGTTCTTGGGCTGTTAATCCAGTCCATCCAATATATTTTACACTCCGTGGGCCTGACTCTCCTCTGCCTGGAAGTGTGTGCAGTCATTTCTGCTCAGGCAAAGGGAGTGAAGACCTGAGGAAAAAAAATTCCCCTAGGAAAGTTGGTTTTTCTGAAATTCGCTTTTCTTAAATTCGTTTTCCATGGGTTTGTTGGCTCCATTGAAAACCTACATCTGAACTCTGAAACCAGCTTAAAAATGGGAAAAGTGCTTGTCATTTTTCCATCAAAAACTTGCAATTTCTGGAAGAATAATGACAGGTTTCCCACAAAAATATGAGGGTTTTTTTTTTTTCCCTTTAGGAATATCAGTTAGAAGCATGATATTGGCAAAAAAAAATGGAATTTTTCTGCTGTGTCCCCATCACTTCTGACTGGTTTGTGTGTTAATGGTTGGGAACGAGGTGGAGACCTGCAGGAAAAGGATTTTCCTTTTTAAATGCCGTATTTTTTATTGGATTCCAGGTGATGAGGTCTCAATTTCTAATGTAATTTTTGTTCTTGGTCACTAAATAAGGCCCAGGACTGGCACTGCTCAGTTCTTCTCTGCTCTGACAGAGGAATCTCCTAATCCACGTCACTTCCTAAATTTGTGTCACCCACAACTTCCATTGGCACCCTCCATGTTTGTTTCAAACTCATTAATCAAGATTTAAATATTTTTGGCAGCTGGATATTTTTTTGTTTGCTTTAAGGAAGGGTTTCAGAGGCTTTCCAGGACCTCAGAGGGGTTTCTTTTTTCATTTGAAATGTAAATAATTGTCTCCAAATGGAACAAGCCCAGTCAAGTTCACTTTCATGAGCAGGTTTTTCTGGGCAATGCTGGAACATAAATGGTGATGAATGATCTTGTGTTTGATACATTTTTTGGTTAAAACACACCAGCACTGAATTTCCCTTCCCATGTGACTGAAGTTTTACCTCTAAATAAGGGGATTTTCCCAGTTTTTTTCTTTCTAATGCAGGAAAACGAGGAAAACTGCAAAAAACAATTAAATACCTCCAATATTTGGCCAAATTTAAGTGGCTTGTGCCATTTGTGACTGCTCAGGGGAGCTCATCCTGCTTTTAATGTTTCTCCGTGAGATCATTAAAAGAGTTACTCACAATGAGGTCACCACAAAGGTTTTGATTTCTCTTTTCACCCACATACCAAACTGTAGGGCTGATAAGGACATTTCCAAATGGTTGAATTTTTAGCTGCCTCATATTTCCAGGCCTGGCTTTGAGTGAAGTTCTGTAATGGATGTCACAGCCCGTACCCTTCCAAAAAAACCTCCCATGACGGCCACAGAGTCAATGCGTTCAGATTTGGAAATTCAAATAAAAATAGACTTTCTCTTCTGTTTCATAGATTTCCAATGAACCAAGAAAACAACCCCTGGGACCTTCTGTGAGCTGAGGCAGAGATGAGGAAGGTGAACGACCAGAGCGGCAGCTACAGGCCCGTAAATATCCAGGGAAACAAGGTCAGCTACCGCGGCACCTGTCGGGAAAGCCCGGAAAAGGAGGCGAAAAGGCTGCAGAAGAGATTTCTCCACAAGGATGGCAGCTGCAACGTCTACTTCAAGCACATCTTCGGGGAGTGGGAGAGCTACGTGGTGGACATCTTCACCACGCTGGTGGACATCAAGTGGCGCCACATGTTTGTGATTTTCTCCCTGTCCTACGTGCTCTCGTGGCTGTTCTTCGGCCTCGTGTTCTGGCTGATTGCCATCCAGCACGGGGACCTGTTCAGCGACGAGGAAGTCACCCCGTGCGTGGCAAACGTGCACAGCTTCACGGGAGCCTTCCTGTTCTCCCTGGAAACCCAGACCACCATCGGGTACGGGTACCGCTGCGTGACCGAGGAGTGCTCGCTCGCCATCCTCATGGTGATCCTGCAGTCGGTGCTGAGCTGCATCATCGACACCTTCATCATCGGAGCAGCCGTGGCCAAGATGGCCACGGCCCGGAAAAGGGCCCAGACCATCCGTTTCAGCTACTACGCTGTGGTTGGGCTCAGGGACGGCAAATTCTGCCTCATGTGGCGCATCGGGGACTTCCGGCCCAACCACATGGTGGAGGGCTCTGTGCGGGCGCAGCTGCTGCGCTACAAGGAGGACAAGGAGGGGAGGATGACCATGGAGTACAGGGACCTCAAGCTGCTCAACGACCAGATCATACTGGTCACACCGGTCACCGTTGTCCACGAGATCGACAGCGAGAGCCCCTTGTACGGCCTGGACCGCAAAGCTCTGGCCAAGGACAACTTCGAGATCTTGGTGACGTTTGTCTACACGGGTGACTCCACGGGGACTTCCCACCAGTCTCGGAGCTCCTACGTCCCCAGAGAGATCCTGTGGGGCCACAGGTTCAACGACGTCTTGCATGTCAAGAAGAAGTACTACAAGGTGGATTGCTTGCAGTTCGAGGAGACCACGGAGGTGTACGCCCCTCACTGCAGCGCCATGCAGCTGGATCGGAAGGAGCAGGAGTGGAGCCGCGCCGAGAAGACGCGGGAAGAACAAGCGGAGAAGTCAGCCCTGGACATGGAGTCCACCCAAAAGTCCTTCAGCGCGGTTGCCCTCGTCACCAGTTGTGAGGATCCAGAGGACCGAGTGAAAACTTCCAGCCAGCCTTCTGGAGAGGTTTCCTACAGGAAAGCAGCCGTGACCTTAAGCAGGCTCTCCATAGAGTCCCAAATTTAACTTTTCCTGCCGTTAGAACCCCTCCCAACAAATTCTCCCCTCATGGCTCCTCGGGTACAAACAATGACCTCGTGTGCAGCAGTATTTATGCCCTAGAGCTCGCTGTCAGCGTGCCCACGCTGTCACACGCTGTCCCACACTGCTGGGCTGCCAGGGGCGGCTCTGCGCTGGTTGCTGTGGGCACCAGTGACAGATCAGCTGTGGCACGAGGGAGCAGCTTCCACTTGGGATGCCCAGAGAGCCCCTGCACTCGAGCAAACCCCGTGTGAACTTTCTTCTCCTGCAGGGAGCAGGGCTGGCTGCGCCCAGAGACAGAGCATGGCCCTGGCAGGGCACACAAACCGTGCCCTGAGCCATCTAGGTTGGGGTTTCCAAGCTGCCTCATTGCTCTTGAAAGCCCATTCCAGGAGGCTCTGAAGCTCCATTATCTCAACAAATGGTTCCTCAGATGCAGCCTCATCCCAGAACTCCTCTGGGGAATCTGTGGGGCTGGTCTTTGTAGGACAAAGGAATAACTGACTCCAGTGTTGCTGGGTGGCTTTGGACACCTCTTTATACCCTGCCCAGATCCACAGTGGGATCCTGGAGAGCTTTCATTCCCTAATCATGAGCCTTTCCCTGAAGTGCTGCTCCCTCAGCAGCTGGAGGGATGCAGGAGGTCAAAAATAAAAAAATCAAAACAAGGTCTCCAGTTTTAAATCAGCAAAATCATGCTGAGCCTGGAGGAGAAGATCATGTCTGGACTAAGCTGTGCAATATTTTATATCAAATCCTCCTTTCATTTTGCTTTTCTTTTTAGCGTGTTGTGCTTCTTTGCAAACACAAAGATCAGTCTGGAGAACAAACAGGGTGATTTTGTCAAAATGAAAAAATGCTTGTCTCAGATGGCTGTGTAAAAATGATTCTTCACAGAGAAATCCAGCAACTCCTCTGTTGGCTCAAACTGGGGAGAAAAAGGAAAATGTCGATGCTCTGAAGGTGTCTGTGACGTGCAAACTCCATGCTCTGCACATCTCTGTAATTATTTAGTGAGCAATGCCTCATCATGCTCTTGCCCCGATGATTGCAGCTCGTTTGCGTTGTGTTTAATTATCCTGCAAACGTAAAACAATCGTATCTGAGTTTGTGGGATTGATCTCACCCGACCTTAGCAGCAAAGAAATTCAGTGTTTGCCTGCTCCCTGTGGTTACTGGAACTCTGCTGTCTCCACAGGGGAGCTCATCCCACCTTCCTCAGGTTTTGAGGGAGCTGAGGGCAGCAGGATGAGCTTATCCTGGGAACGTTCATCCCTCTCCATTTAGTGCTGAAGGAGATGAAACGACTGCTGTGGAAATGCTGGCTAACTTTAGGCTGCTAAAATTAGGTCTGACGAGTCATTCACATCACTCTGACTAATTAATTGGCTTTTTATGAGCTCATCACGTTTAATGAAGAAAAAATAGCCTGCTAAGTGGTTTTTTTTTTCTCTGCAATTTACTCCATGTAGTAGTAGGATTGCTGGATTATTTTAATGTATTTCTCTTTTGCTAGCACTGGTCTCTGGATAAACATGATCCCTTTAGGTAAAACTGAAGCCTGGGGGGTGTTAGTTATTCCAAAACTCATTAATTAGCCTATTTTATGTGCTGATTCATCAGCAGCAACCACTCATAAGTGCAGTAAAAACCATCTTCTTGTATCCTGGATTTAAACACTGGCAGACATGGGGGAAATAGTCTAGAAAAAAATGGAAAGGAATGTAGGAAAGTGTAGGAAAATGTAGAAGGGTCTCAGTACTTCTGTGGTGTCGGAAAAAACACTATGGGGAATGAATAAAATAGAATATCACCTTCCAGACATGGGAATTAACCCTTCCACACCACTCAGATCCTGGCTGGGATGCTTTCATTCAATGCTGGACACCCCTTTTCGGGAAAGACATGGAGCAATTGGAAGGGAATGGGGAGATGTGGAAAAGCTGTCAGTGAGGAAGGAGGGAAACGACTCGAGGTGTTTCAGTCCTAAAAGGGGTTGGGAGGCAAAGGGCTCTCCAGCACAGAAATTGCAGCTGGAGGGAGGGACAGTCTGGGGCTGGGACAGGGTGGGACAGGAAAAGATGGGCTTAAGCTGGGGGAAAAAGAGAGGGAAAATAATTAGGAAAGGCTTAAAGAGGGTGAGGGTGACAGAGATGAGGGTTTGTGGTGGCTCTGTGGGGAACCTGGTGGAGGAGGAAGCAGAGTCGGGAGTGAGACAGAAAGGCCAGCCTGGAGCTTCCCAAGCCTGCCGTTCCCTGATCCCGTCCAGCCTGGAGCTTCCCAAGCCTGCCGCTCCCCGATCCCGTCCAGCCTGGAGCTTCCCAAGCCTGCCGCCTCCTGATCCCGTCCAGCCTGGAGCTTCCCAAGCCTGCCGCCCCCTGATCCTGTCCAGCCTGGAGCTTCCCAAGCCTGCCGCTCCCCGATCCCGTCCAGCCTGGAGCTTCCCAAGCCTGCCGCCCCCTGATCCTGTCCAGCCTGGAGCTTCCCAAGCCTGCTGCTCCCTGATCCCGTCATTTCCAGCCACAGGGAATGTCCCACATGGAAACAGCTGAGCTGCTCGCTTTGCAGAGCTCGCCCCCCATGCTCACTTCAGCACAGAGTAAAGGTGCTCAGAGAGGTGAGGTGCTACAGGGATAAGTAACCAAAACCCCCAAATTCCTTCCAAAGATGCCAATTCCAGGTGCTGGGTGCCAAAGCAGCTCCCCCTGTGAACGGAGAAGCTCAGCTCCCTTTCCCTCCCCACGTTCCCTTCCCTGTGAGCTTCTGGAAAAAATCCTTCCTTTGGAATGGCTTTGCTGGGAGCCAAGGTACCAGGAGCCTGATTCAGGGATTTGTCCGGTGTTTTTGGGTGCAGAGAGAGGCAAATAACAAACACAAATACACGAGCGTGGCTGGTAAGCTGTGCCTGGCTCAGCTGATGAGGGTCAGCAAGAAACTTCTCTCCTGGGCATGTGAATCCATAAAAAGCTACTCGATATTTTCTGCTTCTTTTATCTCCAGCCTCTGATCCCAGCCCGTGCTGGAGACAGGATGCTGGGGAACCACCGCTCTCAGCCAGCCCGACTTTCTTTTCTGTTTGCTATTTTAATTTCATTTATCCCACTACGAACACTATGTGTAATAATGATGTATAGCAAAGCACGCAGTTCTTTTTTTTTTTTTATTTTATGATTAAAGACATCAAAATAAAGAACATTCACCCACCACACACCTTGTGAGAGCACATTGGGCTTCTCTTCCCTTCAGCTACAAGTTTTAAGCTTCCACATCCAGTTTCTCTGGGCAACCCATGCCAGGCCCTCACAGGGAATAATTTCTTCTGAATTTCTCATCTAAACCCACCCTCAGGCAGTGGGAAGCCATTCCCTGTGTCCTGTCCCGCCATGCCTTGTCCCAAATCCCTCTCCAGCTCTCCTGGAGCCCCTTTAGGCCCTGGAAGGGGCTCTGAGCTCTCCCTGGAGCTTCTCCTCTCCAGGTTTGTATTTAGGTGGGCCCTGACTGTGTTCTGGGTAGAGCCAGCCCTTAATCCTTCCTCCCTAGGAAAGGTTCCTGCAGGACACTGGACAATGGATAAATAGGATAAACAGGGTAAATGGGAGTGAGACACTTCCTCGCCCATCTGCTCTTCCTCAGTGAGGATTTCCCAGGGATTTTTCCATCCCCGTTGCAGGGCTGAGCAAGCAAAAAGCCAAGGAGCCTCCCAGAAACCCAACGGCAGTAACAGCACGTGCATCCTCCAGCAGGAACACGGACCTGACCCTCCAGACATTCCCAAAGACCTGGAGGAACATTCCCACCAGCCCAGAGGGAAGAACCTGGATGCATTTTGGGCAGTTCAGTGGTGAAACAACAAGACCTTCCAGAGCAGTGCACATCTCAGGGCTTCCAAAAGCCAGCTCCTGGGGCTGAGGTTCAGCAGCTCCTTCCCAGCCACCACGAGGTGGGAACTGGAATTTCTGTGTGAAAGTTGCTCACCCCGTCCCTGACTCTTCCACAAAATTTACCAGCTGAAGCAAAATTCTAAACAACAAAGAGCAAAAACCACCCTGCACTGGCCTCCTGACTCATGATTAAATCTTCATCCTGGTTATTTTCCCTTGGAAAGCAGCACCGTTGTTCCGGGTCAAGATTAATTTATGTCAAAGGGGATATAATCAGAGATTACTATATCATTTATTTTTCCAGCCTTGCTCACCACCATTCATTAGGGCAGCTGGCATCTCCTTCCCTGTCATCATGTGTCATTTAGTGCATAGTTTTTGTGAAGTTGGGTTTCAGATGTGGGACATGATATTATCCCCTTGCCTATCCCTTGTTTCTCACAGGCCATGCAGGAGGTCTGAGCTCACTTCAGGAAATAACAGGTACCTCTCAGGGCATCAGAAGTGTTGTGTAGGAGGAAAAAAAAATTTGCTTGAAAGCTTTTTTTGTCTCTTAAATCTTTGCTGGTTGGAGCTGGGAACCTGCAAACAGAAGGAGTTGGTGTCTGTGGTGGGCAGGAGAGGCCCAAAGCAGAGAAAAGGAAGAAGCATCTGACACCAGAGTCACTTCCAGGCAGAGAAGAGGAAGTGTGACAGAAATGGAACCAGGCTGAAACAAGAAGTTCAAAGTTTTCATCTGGGCTGAAAAATGTGGGTCGGTGTTTTTGTGGGGCTTAAAAATCACAGCGCAGGAGCTGCTTCCGGAGTTTCACGGTTTTTGTGGGGTCAGTCCTGGTGGCTGAGGATGAACTTCGGGCAAAGGCGGTGTGAAGTTGGAGAGTTCTGCTTTGGGCTCGTGCCGCTCCCTGGAAAGCCAGGAGGGTTCGGAACTGTGATGTCCACACCTCTCGATGCTTTCCTCAGGCCAAGCAACACAAAGTTACCTTGGCCTGTCCAAACCGCACAAGAATTTCCCGTCCAGGTGTGTCATGGAATCATGGAATGGTTTGGGATGGAAGGGAGCTCAAAGCTCATCCAGTTCCACCCCTGCCGTGGGCAGGGACACCTCCTACAGACCAGGCTGCTCCAACTCGGCCTTGGACACTTCCAGTGATGGGGCTACAGCAGCTCCAAAGGGAATTTCTCCCAAATATCTGATCTAAATCTCCCCTCTCTTCAGTTCAAAACCGTTCCCCCTTTTCCTGTCACTGTCTTCCCATGTAACAAGCTACTCTCCCTCCTTTTTGCCATCCCCCTTTAGGGTCTGGACCGACTCCAATCCCAGTCCCGCTCCCTCTGCTGCTACTGGTCCTGTTCCAATCCCAGTTCCGCTCCTGCTCCTGTTCCTGTTCCTGGTCCTGTCCCAGTCCCTGTCTCTATCTCAATCCCTGTCTCACTCCCTCTCCTGCTACTGGTCCTGTTCCCAATCCCAGTTCCGCTCCCGCTCCTCCTCCTGATCCTGTTCCAATCCCAGTTCTGCTCCTGCTCCTGCTCCTGTTCCTGTTCCTGCTCCTGTCCCAGTCCCCGTCTCTACCTCACTCCCTGTCCCCCTCCCTCTCCTGCTACTGGTCCTGCTCTCAATTCCCCTCCCGCCCCTGCTCCTGTCCCTGCTCCTGGTCCCGTCCCAGTCCCTGTCTCTATCTCAATCCCTGTCTTCCCCCCTCTCCTGCTACTGGTCCTGTTCCAATCCCAGTTCTGCTCCTGCTCCTGCTCCTGTTCCTGTTCCTGGTCCTGTCCCAGTCCCTGTCTCTATCCCAATCCCGGTCCCGGTCCCGATCCCGATCCCGATCCCTGTCCCAGTTCTGGTCCCAGACCCGATCCCAATTCCGGTCCTGATCCTGATCCCAATCCCAATCCCAACCCTGGTCCCGATCCCGATCCTGATGCCAATCTCGATCCTGATCCCGATCCCGATCTCGATCCCAATCCCGGTCCCAGTCCTGATCCCGATCCCTGTCCTGATCCCGATCCCTGTCCCGATCCCGATCCCTGTCCTGATCCCAATCCCTGTTGCAATTCTGGTCCCCGTCCCAGTCTCGATTCCGATCCCGATCCCTGTCCCGATCCCGGTCCCGATCCCGATCCCGATCCCGGTCCCGGTCCCGGTTCCGGTCCCGATCCCAATCCCGGTCCCAGTCCTGATCCCGATCGCTGTCCTGATCCCGATCCCTGTCGCAATTATGGTCCCGGTCCCGGTCCCGGTTCCGGTCCCGATCCCAATCCCGATCCCGGTCCCGATCCCGGTCCCGATCCCAATCCCGATCCCGGTCCCTCGGCCGCCACCTGGCGGCAGCGCCCGGAACTGCGGCGGGCGCCGAGCGGTGACCGGAGCCTCTGCGGGGACAGCGGGGACAGCGGCGCCGAGCGCGCGCCTGGCTGAGCCCCCGCCGCCTTCCCTCGGCTCCAGCAGCCCCTCGGGGGCCGTTCTGCACCACCCAGGACGGGATCCCCGCCCGTCCCGAAGTGCCACCCCAAAGAAGCGGGGTTATAACCAGACAACCTGTTGTCAGTGAATTCCCAGCATTCCCAGCATCTCCTGACCGTCCCCAGCGAATTCGGGCACAGCTCTCAGACTCGACAGCGTAAATCAGCGCGGAACACATTTTGTTATAAAATGGATCCGGCGTTTGCTGGTTTATTTTGTATCGTGCCCCTTTATATATAGCAGCAGAGCTGGGAGGGAGGGGGCCCGATTTGCCAGCCTAGGTAAATATAGCCGGGCAAACCTGGCTGCGCTCCACCAGGAACCTTTCAAATAGGGCAATGAGCTATTTGTGGCCAAAGGGACAGACCTGGGGACGTATCAGTGACCAAGAGCTGCGTGTTTCTTTGGGCCAGGGAACGTGTGGTGCGCGTGCCGAAAGGCAATGCTAAAGTTTATTGTGTAAAACTCCACACAGGAAGGCTCCGGAACAGAAATGCCTTAATAATTATCTCATCTCCAGTGCCATGTCCACTGCTGGATGCACATTTTCCATCGAGCGGCTTCGTGCGTTCTCTCACGCACGGGAGTAGCTCCAATGAAACATCTGCTGAGCCATCCATATCATCCTCCTGCTTCACATCCTTTCTCCGGGCTCTGGGAAGCTCCACAACTGTCAGGCAGCTGCTCTGCCGCGACTACCGGGCAGTGCACTCGTTCCTCGTGCTTCCCCATCTTTGATCACAGGGTGTCTCCCAGCCTTGCCTGACAGGGGAGGGACTATTTTTGGTCTGGTGTTCGTTCCTCACGATCCCTGCTTGGCCCAGGTGCCAAAAGGAGCTGGTGGCCTCTGTGTGACCGTGGTGCACAGCAGCAGCAGGGAGGAGGCGGTCCCAGAGCTTCCCAGTGCCGCTGCTCTGCCCTGGGGCTCGGAGGAACGGCTGTGTCGGGTGTCTCCAGCACGAATTTGGGCTGGTAAAAGCCCTGTTGGGATAGCCATGCCCTGAGCGGGGCAGGAAAAATAGGAATTATTTATCAGTGCTTTCAGACCTCCAAGTGGAAATCAGAAAGAACCCAGGGAGCGTCTCCAAGGGGAAACCTTCCCTGCCCGCCCAGGTCAAGGGCCTTACTCATGGGAAGTAGGTGTGACCCCACCAGTTCCAGGGAGGCTTTCCAGAGTGACCTGTGGTAGGATGTGAAGAGGAGATGAAATTTGGTAAGTGTTTTATGGCAGTTCCTGCAATTACTCACTGCACTGATTAAACCTCTCTTCAGTGGTCACTTCTTCCACAGGCAGCCACTCTGCTAGAAGGTGTTCCTGCCTTTCCTCCCATTTTATCCTTCTTTCCGGAGAAGTCCCAGGTAAGGCAGTCAGATGTGGTTCTTTACAATCCCACGAGGCATTTCCCAACACCTGCCAGCAAACCCTGCTAGTACAGGAGTCCTAAACCCACCAAAGTCCTTTGATATGGACCAAAAAGGTGTGAGAGTGATTTGGAAAACCTCTGGTGACAGCAATCCTCAGGATTTGGGAGGAGCAGCTCCAGCAGGGAAGTGTCACTTGTGAGTATGTGTGCACATGCGGATTGGGACTGAAACAGCTCCCATCCCTTTCCTCACATTGATAAAACGGGATGGTTCCTGCTAATTCCAGCTCCAGCTTCACCTCTCTGAAATATCTGCACTTTCCCCAGCAGTGTGTTTGGGCCGGGGTAATTACTGCGGTGCTAATTTTACCTGAGGTGATGAAAGCCCTGGAACAGCCTCTCCACGTGAGGGGAGGATCCAAGCCCTGCCCCGGCCTCCTGGGCCTTATTGAGCAAAGGAAGTCACGGCTTTGACTCGTGGATCTGCTCCCTGGGGAGGCTTCTCCTTCCCAGAGTTCTCTGAACGCAACTGAGGAGAGAGAAGAGCGAGGTCGAGGTGTTTTGTGCTGGGAACCAAAGGCATTGAGGGCTGAGGTGTTGCCTCGCAGTAAATTACCTTGTGCAGATTAAATTACTCACCCAGATCTGCTTCTCCTCTTCGCTCCCCTGCGAGAGAAGCCACTTCCAGACACCAGACAGCACCAAGATGCTTGGAAGCCTTTCACTTCTTTCTGGGCCTTCCAAAAATGATTCAAAGTCAATTGCCATTTCAGATGAAGATTCAGAACAGACACTTCTTCAGCTTGAAAAAATTACAGTGGAGTACGGTGAGAGGCGAAGCGATTTGCCAGGGCTTGAGGAGTGTGAACAACGCAAAGCAAACGGCTCCGCGCAGCCTCCGGTGTGCAATCCTGCCCTGGGCACCCATCCTGCCTTCCTGGAGCCCTGGGGGTCGCAGCTGGGAGTGAAGGAGAGCTCAGCTGCTGGGGGATTTCTGGAAAGCTGGAGGATGGATTTGTGGGTTGGGTTTGGTTTTTAGTTTTTTTTTTAACACAAAGAGCCAGAATTGATTGGCATTGCTGGCACTTGATCCTGAGCTCTGGAGTCAGCCCGTCAGGCAAGAGGAACAAAGCCAGCCCGTTGTTTCCTGCTCTGGTCTGTTCTGCACAGGTTTTTTTATGTCACCTTTGGTGGCAGAGAGCACAAGTACCTTCCAGTACTGTCACAGGCGACGCGTGGAGCCCCTGCCCATTCTCTTTCTCTCTTTGTCTCCCCCTGTGCCTCTGATCGTCCCTCCACGTGATCCCTGCCCTCTGTCAAACCAAGACAGTCCCAGCCGGGGTGCTGGGTGTCCCCTCTGCCGGTCACAGGTGACCTCAGGAGGCGTTTGGCCCCCAAAATGTGCTGGGATTAAAGTGAAATATCTTTCAAAGCGCAGCTCTGAAGGGAGGTTTGTGCTCGGAGGCCTCTGAGGAGGGATGGGAACTTCTTGGATCAGCCTTGGCTTCTCCGGAGCCACAGACCCATGGTGGGATTCTGGACACCTGCCCAAAATCTTGGGTGCCAGCCCAGTGGGAACCAGGGAAGAGATCCAAGGAAGGGATCCACAGAGGGAACCAGGGAAGGGAACCAGAGAAGGGATCCAAGGAAGGAATCAGGGAAGAGACTCAGCGAAGGGAATCAGGGAAGAGACCCAGGAAGGAGGTGTTCCTGCGGAACCAGGGAGGGAACCAGGGAAGGGAACCAGAGAAGGGAACCAGGGAAGGGAATCAGGGAAGGGGTCCAAGGAAGGAATCAGGGAAGAGACAGAGGGGAGGGAGAGAGGGAAGAGACCGAGGAAGGAAACCAAGGACAGGATCCAGGGAAGGGAACCAGGGAAGAGAACCAGGGAAGGAACCAAGGAAGGGAACCAGGGGAGGAACCAGGGAAGGAAACCAAGGAAGGGATTCAGGAAAGGGACCCGGGGTAGGAACCAGGGAAGGGACCCAGGGAAGGGAACCAGGGAAGGGAACCAGGGAAGGGAACCAGGGAAGGAACCAGGAGAGGAACCAGGGAGGGACCCAGGGAAGGGACCAAGGAAGGGACCAGGGAAGGGATCCAAGGAAGGAACCAGGGAAGAGATGCAGGGAAGAGACTCAGGGAAGAGACTCAGGAAGGGAACCAAGGACAGAAACCAGGCAGGGACCCAGGGAAGGGACCAAGGAAGGAACCAGGGAAGAGATGCAGGGAAGAGACTCAGGGAAGAGACTCAGGAAGGGAACCAAGGACAGAAACCAGGCAGGGACCCAGGGAAGGGACCCCAGAAGCTCCTGCAGCTCCCACCCCACCTGTGGGGAGCAACCCCAGCCCTGTGGGAATCCTGGGACCTGCGATGCCACCGCAGCACCACGATGTCACCAGGTCTCGTTGTCACCAGCTCTGACATTTATCAGCTTTCCACACTGATTGCTCAGTATCTGATGGGAAATAGCACAACCTTTCCCCCTCCAGTCCCCGTCACAAGGTTGTTTAATAGGGTTTGGGCATCGGCTCAAATAATACCAGAGGATCACAGCCAACTCCTGAAGAATTAGGGAGATTACAAAGAAACTCATGGCTCATGCTGAGGTGCAGCATTTCCCTGTGCAAACCAGGAGAGAGCCTCCTCCTGCCACCATCCTTCCCCTCCTGGCACCTGGATCAGGCTGGGCCAGAGCACAGGACATTCAGCTTGGCTGAAATTCCAGCGCAGGATGCCCCGGGGTGGGTGGGGAATCCTTCCCCTGTGCGTAAGTGAAGGGCAGAGCTGGGCCCGGAGGCACAAAATGGCATCAGAAAAGCAAATAAGCAGCACAAGATCGTGATAGCAGGGGAAAGGAAGCTGTGGCGTTTACTTGCTGAGGATTATTTCCCCTCTGACGACAGATTTTTCAAGTGGCAGAGGTGTTTTACCGGGTGGGCCTTGGAGGGCTGGCCCAAGTAATCAGCCCAAAACAATCCCAGGAAGTTTAAGCAACACTTCTGAGCTCGGTTTGGTTGTACTCATCTGTTCAGTTTTAGTTTGGAGGGACATTTTGAGAGGTGCCAGCTGATTTAATTTGTGCTCCTCCTTCCCAGCCCTGCAGGAGTTCCAGGAAGGGCTGAGCTCCACATGTGCCAGGGATCTGCTCCGTGTGCCCTGGCCAGGACCTCCTGGGCTTCCTGAGCAGGGAAGGGCAGGCAAAGGGGGGAAAAGAGGCTGTGATGGCTCTGGAAGGCCTTGAGGCTCTCCCAAAAAGCTGAGAGTGCTCCCCACCAGCTCCAGCATCTCCAGGACCATCCCTGGTGCACCTGCAGAGCCGGTAGAGAAATCCAATCCTTTTTGATGGGAGGGATCCAGCCCAAACACACCCAAAGCCACCCAGTCCCCTCTCAGGGAGAGTCTCCTGCCCTGCCATGGGGATGGAAGTTCCCACTGGATGTAAAAAACCCCAGTGCTGGCTCCTCAGGAAACTCCAGCTTGTTTTCTGCTGTGGTTTTCCTTCCACAATGGCCAGTGATCTCACTCCCTGTTTTTAGCACAGTTTATTTGCTTTCCAGGAGAGAAAATAAACTCTGATATTGTCATTTATGTTGTGGCCACAGACTCCAGGCGAATTCTGAGGCTCTGGTACAAAGTGATAGAAAACACTGAGGACATTTGATCTCAACTAATCTACTGGAACAAAAAGTGTGAGAAAGAGAGGAGAACAGTCATTTATGTGGTGTTAGCAGAAATCAGACACTTTCAGGTTTATAAACGCAGTTTTCCACTGGAGTGGATCCCCTGATAGGTAATAAATCACAGTGGCAATGAAAACGCAGCAGCAGAAACGCAGCAGGCTCGGTGCAGGGAAACCATGCAGGGTTTGACCGAGGCTCCCTGGCTCACTGCTGGGAGCAGCCTCCATCCCGGACTGCACGTCCCACCCCATCCCCGTCTCAGGGAGCACCAAACCTCACCTGGGCAGGTGAAGCTGCCCAGTTCTGATCCCTTTGGTGCCCTGGGTGTGAATACAAACGGGTCAGGAGGAGAGATGCAGGAAATGCAGGTGATTTGCAATAGTTCTGCTCAGAAAAGACAAAAACTTTCCAGCTCTTGCTGTTGCAGCTGACTTCTCGTTCTTTCTTGCCACTCCCTTTGCCACTGGAAGCTTTCTATATCTGTGCCCATGGTGGCAACAGAGACTCAGGTCTCTGCTTTATCCCTGCCCTGCCATCACAGGAACACAGCCCAGCCCCGCTCTCTGAGCCTCCTGGGCTCTGCAGGTGACGTTTGAAAGTTGTCTGAGCACCACGAGGGCTTTGGAGCTGAACAATTCCAACTCTCTTTGCCTTCTCTCTTAAAAGATAAGAAGAATTGGGGTTGGAAAAGATGAGAGGGTTGGGATTGTTCAGCCTGGAGAAGAGGAGCTTTGTGGTGACCTCATTGTGGCCTTCCAGTGCCTGGAGGGATCCCACAGGAAAGACAGAGAGGGGCTTTGGACAAGGGATGGAGTGACAGGACACAGGGGATGGTATACAACTGCCAGAGGGCAGGGATAGGTGGGACTTTGGGAAGAAATTCTTCCCTGGGAGGGTGGGGAGGCCCTGAGGTTGCCCAGGGAAGCTGTGGATCCCTGGAAGTGCCCAAGGCCGGGTTGGACGGGGCTTGGAGCACCCTGGGACAGCAGAAGGTGTCCCTGCCCACGGCAGGGGGTGGATGGGATGAGTTTAAGGTCCCTTCTAACCCAAATTCTGGGATTTTATGACCCTGATCCTATGACTGCCCACAGCAGGGAACCACTAAATAAACCGATGGACATCAACTGCCTTGAGAACCTCCTGCTCACGGACAGGATCCATAACCAGAGGCTTTAAAACCGGAGAAAACACCAAGACATCCTCGGCCTGTTGTGTTCAGCTGAGCAGGAGCCCATCCCGATTTTGGAAAGCCTGGCAGGGCAACCGGAGCTGTAAGGGAGAGAATCAAAGAGCAGTCCCACACTTCTGTGTGTGTGTGTAAGCTGCTGGCTCTTAACCCTTTTCCTTCCAGGAATTGTCAAGGTCCCCACGGCAGCTCCATAAGCATGTTCTCACCACTCCGGCAAGTTTTATTCACCATTAACTCCCTTTCCCTGGAGATATCCAAAGAATGGGAGCTGGGGGAGGTCCTCAGACAGCTGGGAGATTAACAGGAAAATCTTAGCGTGAGGAATATGTCATTGCTTGGTCACTTTGATCACTCACACTAATTCCTCCTCATTAATCTGAAAATTCCTTCTCGTTAATCTGAAAACACCTCCCCGCTGCTGTCGTTGAGCACAAAGTGCCCCAGCTGACTGGTGGCTTGACAAGGAAAAATATGGAATATTGCTGTGTCACAAACAGTGCCAAATGTCCTTTGCATTTATGGCATTTTTGGAAGATTATCCACAATCCCTGGATTGTGGAAACAGGTCCCTGGATGGTGCTGGAAGTGTCTGCTCGGAAAAAAAATACGGAATGTGCCAGGTGTACATTAAATATCAGATGAACATTTCCTGATCGTTTCAAGGCCTTTGACCCTGCACCGAGAGCTCAGAGCTCCCTTTTTACCAACATCACGTTTTATTGGGTCTGAAAGTTTCGCTGGGAAGCAAAGACGCTTTAAATTAGGCGCCTTAATTTGGTGAGAACCGAGCCGCATGGAATAAAGCGTTGGAAAGGAGTTTTCCTTGGCAGAACCTGTGGGTTGCTGTTGGATTGGGAGTTAGATCCAGCTCCTGCTAGCAGTGGATTTCTGTTTGGGATTCAGTATTTCAAGATTTCTTCACCTTGCTCCCCACATCCCCCTCCTGCAGCAGCAAGGGCTGAAAAGACATTTATTTTTTCCCAAAATACGGCCACTGGCTGGTGATCTGCCTAACTAAGGCAGTCTGAAATCGCAGCCTGAAATATTAAGTGAAGATTTTGGGCACAAGATAGATGGCTAAAGAAACGAATTAGTTTGGGGGTGGTTGGGGTGTGAGTTCCACTCTTCTCAGGTACATAAAGCCTAAATTCAATTTCCTCTGTCCAGTTTCATCCCTCCCATGGACAAACCCATTTTTATCCAGCAGAGTTGCACATCTGTAGATCCCATTTGCTTGAAAAAATCTATTTATTTGCTCTCTCAAGTCTTATCGAACATGCAAGCTTCTCTCTGTGGAATTTTCATTGGATTTCCCCATTCCTTCTGTTACCAACGTGGGCTCATTTTCCCTTGGAAATCCCAGCATTAGCCCTATAAAGATCCAGTGAATGCCTAAACCCCAGGAGGTTACTGGGAATGGGGAAACCACCTTTTCCTGAGGAATTTTTTCCCGTTGACTTCATGGTTAGGGAAGAAAGGCAAACTCATGCCAGTCTACACGCATGGAAATGGCGAGACCCAAAAAAATAAAAGCCCAACGTGTTATTTATGGCATTTCTTCTCCTCTTGTGGAAAGCTTTGATTCCACCAGCCCGTGTTTTCTTTGCAAGTACAATACAATTAAGCCATTTTCAGCTGGCAATAAAATCCTTGAGAACCAAAGCAGATTTGGCCACTTGAAGAGATGAGGACTAATGCAATCTGATAATTAGGTCCTTTCAGCGCCAAGACAGAAAAAGCAATTTAATAACGTCTCCTGTGGAGTGAGGTGGGGGCTGAAGCCTCTGGCCCCGCTGCCAAGGTCTGGGCCTGCAACAGAACTCCCAAATTTCCTTGCGTGGGGAATCTGCAAGCTGAGGGACAGGGTGGCTGTGGGGACAACCGAGGGGAGAACCGTGAGAGCAAAAAGCGAGAAAAATTCTCGAATGTTCTTCCCTCCCAGAGCCCGTCCTCTCCCTCGGTACCATTTTTGTGCAGATAAAGGGTCTTGCCTTGAAATTCCCTCAGCCCATGACCATTTCACATTGCTCTTCTAATATTCCAGCAAGAGATTTCCGAGGCAAGGCGACGTCAGACGGGAAAACCATCCACGGAGAGAAGGAAAACAAACCCCTCGCTCAGCCTTGAGGGTTAAGTTTTCAGCTGTCTCACCCTCTTTGTCCTGGCTTGTTGCAACAGGAAAGGGTTTTTTAGAAGCTTTTCTTGTAACTTCAGCTTCCCTGTTTGGAGGTTTGGAAGGGCTCCTCTCGCTGGAGCCCACGCAGGCGGCTCTGTTATGGTTTTTATTATCTGTGCAATAGGTTCAGAATCGATATTTCATTCTAAGAAGAGCTTTCTGGGCAGAGCTGCCCCGACTTTGAGAAAGCTGTGGAACAGGGGTGATGTATCTGCTCTACCCTGCCTCGTGTGAAATGCTGAATGGCTGAGTAAGCCTTACTCATCCGGGCAGATAAATCCGTAGTAGGGCTGTATCTTTTATCAGCCACTTCGCGTGAGTAAAGGCTGAGTAAGAGTCTCCAAAGCTGGCCTGCAATCTGGAATATCTTGGAGATTCTGCACAGGGAAGTGCTGCACTCACCCCCCAGCGGAGCATCTCTTAGCAGGAGTGGGTTACAGCTCTTTATTTCACTGACACGTAGATGGGCACGTATTTCTTCAAGGTGGCTCAAATTGTTGCTCTTTTAGCAATTCATGGGAAGTACACAATGAAAAACATGAGGGATAATTTTTTCTCTGATACAGGTACATGAACCGTGCCCATGTCTTTCAAATCCTGTGGATTTAAGTATCTTCCTCTCACTAAATGGATAAACTAATTGCAGTCATAGATTCTGCTTATAGATTTCGCTTTCTAGATCCATCATTCATAAGTTTTGGACTTCTCTTCCCCTTGCAAACAAACAGAACCACCCAAGAACCACTCACGCACAGCGTGATTGCCCAACTTGACAGATTGCTCAACAAGCAGAAGCACTTGTCTCTCCTTCCCCCTCCCCAGCACGTAAATTCTGTGCCTCCCGCACTCACAAATGTGGCGCTTGTGAACCAGCTGCCCTCGGCCGTTGTGTTTATTGCTGCAACAATGCGGCACTTCCTCATTGGGGATGTGGGGAACTCGGCAAACACGGCCGGTGCCAGGCGCGGCAGTTGGTGGGATGGAGCAGCAGCAGCACGGGGAGGCTGCTCTCGGAGCCTCTGCGCCAGGAGAGAGCATTTGGGCAAAGCATTCCCACCGAGCCTTTAAAGACAGCTCACGGCAGAGTTGGAAACTTAGCAAACAAATGAGGAGGAGGAGGAGGAGGAGAGTTTGAGCAACGAGGAGCGACTACAGGCACTGGCATTGCTGTGGAAATTAAGGAATCATATTTACAGCCTGCTCTGGACACTGTAAGAACCCTTCTGGAGGCCGACACACTTGGAGCACTCTATTCCTCGGCACCTCCAGGCTGACCTGCTGCAGGTTCCCGCTGCCTTTCCCGGGAGCATCCCCAGCACCCATTTTTGGGTGTCTCAGGGGCTGCTGTCGCAGTGCTGGGTGCAATTCGAGGTGTTTATGCCAATTCCTAGAGCCTGGGGTGCTCTGCTCCCCCTGCACTCGGCAGCCACCTTGTTCTTCCAGCACACCACGGGCTCCCCCATGGATTTCAGCTGTCAGCCCTCGGGAACTCAGCTTCCCGAGGGCAGGGACAGTGTCCTGCTGCGGACACCTGCCCTGGAACCCAACACCCCTGCACTGTCCATCAGAGCCGGAGCTTGGCAAACTTCAGGCTGTGCTTACAAGGCTGTTTTTGTTCCTGCAAGGCTCCCGGCCAGGCATTTCATCCTTATTTTCTTTGTCTTAGGCCACGTCCACTTGTAGGGAGGACAAGCCGTTAAAAATCATTTGGATTTTTGCATATTTCAGCCCTGGCCAGCCTGACCGAGCTGCCACAGGTGACTCAGGGAACCACGCACTGCAGCCAGGCTCGTCCTTCCCTTGCTTCCAGCCTTGCTCCAAAAGATCTTAGTCCAGGGATCAAAGTACTTTTTTTGGAAAGGATGTTTCGTTTGAGTCAAATAGAAGGGTTTTTGGTTTAGGAGCAGTGTTGTGCTGTGCTTGCGTGGCTTCTCGTGCCTGCTAGGGTCGGGAGTTTGGGATGGGACACCCTGCGTCCTAGCATTTCCCTTCACTAAAATAAAGAAAAGGACAAAAGGAATGAAACTCTTCTGCCTCCGGTATTTTTTCTCACTGCCCGGGGCCTCGGGCATCAGCCCGAGACACGGGAACGGGAGCGAGCGGGCACCCAGCTCCCACACGGGACCATCCCAAACTCCCCGTGAAGTCCCGCAAGAGCCTTTGTCGCTGCCGAGGGAGGCTGAGGGGATGCCCTCGGCAGGTGCCAGGTGCCCGCGGGCGCAACCTGAGCGTCCCGGGACCGGGGAAGCAAACCGCACCGCCGCCGCCTCCCCGCAGAGCCCATAGAGCGCGGCCGTCCCCGTTCTCCACCGCGGCTTCTCCCGGGAGTCTCCGCACCGGGAACCCGCGGACCTGGAGCCTTCTCCTGGCCCCCTCTGCACCGGGGACCGGGCACGCGCCGCCTTCTCCCGGGACCGTCCGCACCGAGTAGCCGAGGGCTCGGGGACCCTCCGCAGCGGGGACCTGGTGCCTTCTGCTGGCACCCTCTGCACCGGGGACCCGGGGATCCTCTGCACCGAGGACTCGGGGATCCTCTGCACCGAGGACCCGGGGACTTGGCGGCTTCTCCCAGGACCCTCCGCAGCGGGGATCCGGTGCCTTCTCCTGGCACCTTCTGCACCGGGGACCGGGAGGTCTTCTGCACCGGGGACCCGGGGACCTGGCGCCTTCTCCCAGGACCCTCTGCAGCGGGGACCCGATGCCTTCTCCTGGCACCCTTTGCACCGGGGAGCCTCTGCACCGGGGATCCGAGGATCCAGGGACTCGGTGCCTTGTCCGGGGACCCTCCGCAGAGGGAACCCAGGGACCCTCCGCACCGGGGACTCGGGGATCCAAGGACCCGGCGCCTTCTCCCGGGACCCTCCGCACCAGGAACCCGGGGAGCCTCTGCAGCGGGGACCGGGGGAGCCAGCGCGTTCTCTCGGGACGCTCCTGGCAGCGGGAAGCCCGGCTCCGTGCGCCGCTCCGGAGCATCCCCGCTCGGCTCCGGAGCATCCCCGCTCCGCTCCGGCCCCGCCGCTCCCGGTCCC
>VWPU01015911.1:0-135322 GCA_013398955.1 Callaeas wilsoni | reverse complement strand
CCGCCCGCGGAGCCCCGGCAGCCCGGGCACCGGGAGGATGCGGAGAGCAAGGTAAGGCCGGCTCCCCGAGGAGCCTCACCCGGGACCGCCGAGGTCCTTCCAAATCTCCCCGCGGTGTCCCTTCTCCATCCCTCCGTCCTCGCGGGTGGCGGGGAGGGAGCAGCTCTCGGGATTTTCCCCTAAAATAAGAGAAGTCCTGGCAAAACCCGTGTTTTGTCTTCGGGTGGGGACAAGCCCGTTGTCCCCGGGGGAGGCAGCGGTTTGGGGAGGGTGTTTCTGGCTCCTTCCCTCCCTCGTCCTCCAAGGAATGCTCCTAAAAATATTCAAGAAACTGAAGATTTAAGGGAAGAGAAGTGTGTGTCAGTGCGAGCCTCTCCTTTGTGCACATCTAACCCCTGGGAGCCTTTTCCTTTCCCAAGAGCTTATCCAGGTGCTGGAGTATGTGCATGCGTTTATTCTTCCCGTCCGCATCCCTTTTCTGTGGGTTACAGAAACTGTCCCCGTGCCAGCGCGGGTTCCTTGCGCTGTCCCTGCCTGCCCCAGGGAAGGGACCGCCCCACTCCTTCCCAGCCCCAGCAGGATGCTGGCTCCAAGCTCTGACCCCTGGCTGAACTGGGGGGGCTGGGGGCAGCAGCGATGCCCATAAATGCCCGGTAAATCCTCCTCTTCCACCGCATCTTGTTTAAGAATAAAAGGGTGACCCAGTGTCCATAGGAAGATCTTGTTCTGCTCCTGCCCAGCCTAGATGGGATTCGATGACAACCTGAGGAGCCTGAACTTCCTGCCTTGGTGGCTTTCTCCCATGCAGCCCCTGTCCAAAGGCCGGGAAGGGAGTGCTGGGGTGGCTCAGGAATGCGGGAGCGTTGCCATGTGGGGGCAGCTTGTTTGGGCCGGGGCGCGCGGGGCTGCGGCCCAGTCGCCTCCTGGCTATTATTAGCAGCATTTGTAATCCTCAGCAACTGTATCCAGGCTGCCGGGCAGTGCGTTGTCCTCGCCTTGGAAAGCATCTCCACTGACTCACCGGATAGCCTCGGGCAGGTCCCGGGGGATTGCACACCCTGCTCTGTGCTGAGATGCTCTGCAACACCCAGGGGTGACCCGGGGCCGGGACGTGGCTCTGCCTCCCTGCGCTCCTCAGCACCTCCCCTGGTGGTGTCCGAGCCTCGGAGCTCTCCCTCTCCCCTTCCCTGTGCCCCTTGCCCATGGCTACAGCTCTCGAGCAGTCCCATCCCTTGTGCCAGTGTCCTGGAAACCACATCTGTTTCTCTGTCGTCTGATTTATCGGTGCCTGTGAGTAGCAGGCTCTCTGGAGAGCTGCTGGGCCACCGTTAGCCAGCTGGGTCCTGGCTGGGCCAGCTCAGCACCAAAGTTGGCCACTCGGCTGGAGCTGCTCTCTGGTCGGGTGCAGCACCACCTATCAGGACAGACAGCCGGATCCAGAGCTGCCAGAGCCCACAGGTTCCTCTGCTGCTAGCTCACATCTTGGGAAGTTTTCCTCCCCTCTGGCTGCTCTTCAGCCCCGATTTCTTTGAACAGGCACCGCTGCAGTGCTTATTGCCTTCAGAGAAGGGCTCAGCTCCTTCATCCCCGCTCAGCACAGGTGCAGTAACAGGGTTTTGTGTGCCTGGAATGAGTTCTTACTCAAGGAATGGGGAGTTCTGTGTCCTCCAGAAGCCTGGCTGGGCTCTGTGGGACTGGGTCTCCTCATTGTCCTCAGCCCCTCTTACAGCAAAGCAGGCACTGGAGCTGCGTAGGGTCCTGGCCAGCTTTTCCTCCTGGGAAATTGTTCCCTCACTGTGAGAGCAAGGCAGAACAAGTCACCCTGGGCCTGAGCAGCATCCCTTTGGGAAGGACAGGGACCAGGCACGTGTGATCTGGCTACTGGTGGCGAGCAGTGGGAGGGGGAGCGATGCTTCTCTCTGCTGAGTAAGTGTTTGGGAGCTGTGGCCCGCGCATGATCCCGCGGCTGCCAGCGCTGCCTGGCCGGGCTGGCTGGCCCCGGGGCTGGGTGGCACGGCCGAGGGACTACGTGTGCTTCCAGCAAGCACCACACACGTGTGGCAGTGCCCAGTCTGCTGCTCCCAGGGTTGGTCCTGTGGGCAGAGTGGGAGACACCATCCACAGCTCTGCAGAATCTCCCTGGATCCCCTGGATTCCTCCCTAAGAACATCCTCAAAGTTGCTTCATCCTTCTCCTCCTCCAGCACCACTCAGACCCAAGCCCAGCAGATATTACAGGCAGGGATGGGACAGGCCCTGGGCAGAGCAGGGAGTGCTTTGCAGGCGGCTGCTGATGGAATCATGCCCTTCGCAGCCTGTCTTGGCTCGGCCGAGGGCTGCAGTCCCCTGATGTGACTCAGCAGACGAGGCTCCCAGACCCTGGCCGGCTGCTGGCTCCTGCGGGCTCAGGGCTTCTCAGTACATCAGCAAGCAGAGGGCTGTGCTGGGCACTCCGAGAGCCTTCTTTCCTTATTTATTTTCTTTCCTTATTTATTTTCTTTCCCTCCTGTTTGCTTAGCACGCACCGTGCCAGCCTGGCTCGAGTTCCCCGCAGCCATTAACCACTCGACCAAAATGCTGATGGATGAACCCGCCCAGGGAGAGCAGCCTCGGTGTGTTAATGACGGGCTGGAGCCGTGCATCCCGCTGCCTCCTCCTTCCCTGCTCCCTGCCTGTACAAACTGGGATCTGCTGGGGCAGCTGAGTGTCTCAGCCTCCCTCCTGCTTCTATCTCCTGCAAGGCTGGTAAAATCGCTAAAATTGAAGCCTCCCTGCCCCTCCCTGCAGTGACCAGTTCACTGCAGCATCGTGCTCAGGGCTACAAAATGAACCAGTGGCAGAGCAGGGAAAGGAGCCCAGGAGTCCTTGTTTCCCTTAACTGCTGGTAGTGGTTCCCCTTGTCTCTGCTGGCTCCCATCACTGAAAAAAACTTAATTAGTCTGTCGTTGTCTGTTCTCATCCCCATCCGCCGCTCGTTAACGGATGAGGCAGTGCTGTCAAAGCAATCCCCTAATGAAAAGCTGCTGGGTGGGAACGGCAGCGGCGCTGGAGCTGCAGAGCGTGGTTCTTGTGAGAAACGGTCAGGAACTTCAACTCTCTAATGAGCCATTCTGTCCTGGAAGTGGCAGGTGGCAGGGACCGGGCAGGGTTTTCGCTGTTGGACCAGAGCCACTGCTGGGATGCCATCCCGGCCAAAATGCTCTGGAGATGGGGAGGGCAGTGCCGGGGCACAGCAGCCTGGCTGGTTTGCCAAGGGTTAATTGCAGCTGAGGGCTTCAAACAGCAGGGGCAAGTGGGTGACAGTGGGGAGAGGGGACACGGAAACCCTGCCTGAGCAGGGCAGCCTGTGGGGCTGTCACCTGGTTGGATAGCAGGGGCACAAAGGCTTCATCTGCCTCTCCTGCCAAGCTCCTGGTGCGTTTCCCCCGTGCATCCCACCCCAATCTGTGCCTCCCTGGGGGCTCCGGTGCCTCCTCTTCTGCCAAGCTCCTGGTGCATTTCCCCTGTGCATCCCACCCCAATCTGGGCCTCCCTGGGGGCTCCGGTGCCTCTGGACACACCAGGCAGCACAAACCACCCAGCTCCCACCGGGAGCCTTCTTTACATTTAAAAAGTCCTCATTTCCCCCTCTAATACCTCCTGCATGCCCTCCCTGTGCCGGAGGGGAGAGGGTGTCTAATTAAGTCTGGCTGTAATTGGCAGCTGTTCAGGCTGTCTGCGCTGCCAGCAGGCTGGGACAGGAGCTCCAGTGTCCCCCAGTGCACTGGGGAGGGATGTGGTGATGTGCTACCTCTCGTCACAGCCTTGGCAGCAGCACTGCCAGGGAATGCAGGGCTCCCCACCCGGATCCCTGACTGCCCAGATGTGCCCAGCTCTCACCCAGAGCAGCCTGTGCCAAGGACAAATGCATCATCTCTTGCAGCGGCTGGAAACTGGGAAGTGAGACAGGACGTGTGTCACCCCCCAAGGAGCCTGTGCGCGTGTTGTGCCCCCCCGGAATCCCAGCCACGGGGCTGGTGCTGGGATGTGGTGTGGGGCACGGTGGCTTTGGGGTCTGTGTTGTGTCCCCTACACGGGTCCGGGAGGTTGGGCTGCTGCCCAGGTCCCTGTGGGCTGGGTAAAGCCCTGGGAGCTGTGCCAGAGCCGGGGCACTGCTGGAGCAGAGGCCATGAGGACTCTCTGCCTCCTGAAGTGCCCACCTGAGTGAAGGTTTCCTGCCACTGCTCCCAAGGATGCCATCCAGCTCACCTGGGCAGCAAGGGACGTGCTGGTGTGCGGTGTTTGCTTTCCAGAGGCTGTAGCAAAAGCGGAATGAGCTGGCTGGATGTGATCCTGGGGGAGCCATGCTGGGGTGTGATGGTGCCTGCAGGGATGGGTGCTGCTGGGCTGGGCTCCTCACCCTGCAGTGGGACACACCAGTGTTCCCCTCATCAGCCCTGGCACTGCCTGGTCTTCGTTAAGGCTGGACGGTCCTGGAGCTTTAGAAATGCTCTGCCCACTCTGTGGCTTGTCCTTGCCCGTAGCAGTGACAGGGGATGCGGCAGGAGCAGATGCTCCCACACTTTGGGTGGCTCAGACCTGCAAAACTCCATCTCCACATGAGGCACATCCTCTCCAGGCACCCCAGAGCCGGCAGGACCACCACCAGGGCTGGAAAACTGCTCTTGTTCTGTAGCAGCTGCTTCTCTGGCCGCCGAGAGGATGGAGAGCCCCAGTGGTGGGTGAAGGGGAGCTGCCGACAGAGGAGCTGCTTTGCTCTGCTAAACTCTGCCCAACATTATTATTATTATTTAGTCTTTTTTTAAGGGTTTCTTCCTTCCCCTTTTCTCCTGGCTTTTCTCTTTCTGGCTGGCTGTCTCCTGTCTGCTTTCTTTCCCTCTTGCAACGTCTTGCATCAGGCTTGGAGCAGAAAGTGCAGCCATAAATGGCAACACACAGGGCCTGGGAGTTTAATCCAAGATAATTTTCTCCTCTTGCTTTGCAGCCTAGGATCTTCCCCTTTCCTGAAGCTGGAGCAGGGCACTTATTTGTCCCCAGCCTGCCCATAAGTGCCAGGGTTGTCACTTCAGCTGAAGAAAGAGTGAGAGACACCCCACCCCCAAAGTCTCCTCCTGTCCTTTCTGAGCAAGAAGCCCATTGCTCAGAGGGGTTTGCACAGAGAGTGGAGGAAGTGGGGAGGAAATGGCCAGAAATGAGCTGAAAACCAGATGACGCTGTGGTTGGAAGCCTGGCTCCCATCTCCCATAGGCAGGGAGAGGGTTCAGTGGTGGCAGAGCCATGAGGGGGCATTTTGGGGTCACAGTGCCAAGCTCCTCTATGTGAGCCATCCTCTCCTGGGAGACTCAGGATTGTCCATGGTCAGTGCTGGCTGTGTCCAAAATGTCTCTGAAGCCTTGTCCTCGCTCTGCTTTGGTCCAAACCTCGCTGCCAGAGTCAGCTTCACGGGCGGGCATCTCGCTATGGCCATGGAGCTAAAGGGCAGCAGTACGTTTGTGATGATCCAACAAATGCTGCGGCTCTGCAGCCAGGAGCTGCCAAACGCCGAGGCAGATGGATCGCTGCCTTGTTATTTAAGGTGGATGACTTGCTGGATTTTAACCCTGGGCTCTCCGGAGCCCCGGGCAAGCTGTGCCCAGGTACGATTCAGGTGTGCCGGGGCACGGGCTGTGCTGCGGGCTGGGCTGGGGCCGTGCCGCCGCAGGCAGGAGCGGGCACGGAGCGTTGGCAGCCCTGCGTGGCCCCGGGGCCAGGCAGCTGCCGCCCAGCGCATCCCTCGGCTCGGCAATGAGATCTTTGTGTGCCGCAGCAGCTGGTCGGGGCGGCCCGTGTCAAGTCTCCTCCAGATGCTCCCGGATGATGACGTGCACGGCTCCCTGCAGTGCTGCTTCTCGCCTTCTTTTTTCCCTGCGGGGAGGTTTTCGTGGCCGGTGTGAGCCAGAGGGATGTTGGTTTGTGGGCTGTCGGACAGAGCACTCAGGTCCTTTCTTCTCCAGTTCTTCCTTCCCTCACTCCCAGCTGCTCGAAACTGTCTCCCTGCATTCCCCCGGGCTGTAGAGCAGTGCCTGGGGTGCCACGGTGTCCTCTTTGGTGCCCAAGCCTCCCGGTGTTGTCCCGACGCTTTCCCCCTCCCTGCTGTGGCCACAGGACGCTGCTCTCCTCCCTGTGGCTGCGAGGGAGCCGGGGCAGCAGCACCCACCGGCCATGGCAGGGCTGAGAGCTCTGAAATTCGGGCTGCTCCAGGCAGAGAGGGCTCTCCCCTCCTCCCTGGCTCGCAGGGGCTGTGGGCACAGCCAGGCCCGAGGCTTTGTCCCTGCTGGCATTTCCAGCCAGCCCAGAGGCTGCTCCCAGCCCGACGCTGGTATTTCGCTGCAAGGCCAAGGGACACGGTGTCCCTGCTCCCTGCCCACACATGTCCTCCTCCACAGCCCTCCAGGGACAGCAGGGAAACCTTCATCTGTGAAGGCTTTGCACAGGGAAAGCTGGCTGTGCACGGGGGTCGAGGCCACGCACAGCTGCTGTGGGGCTGAGAGGGCTGGGAAGCCCCAGCCCCAGGATGGGATGGGGAGGTTTCCAGGGGGTTTTTGCCTGTGATGGAGAAGGCAGCCAGCAGAGCATTAACAAACTGAGCATGTCCTCTCCCTTCCTGCTCGTCCTGATCTGCTGCATCAGCACCTCGGGAAGCTGTCTCCAGCCCTGCCAGGGCACACGGGCAGCCCGGCCTGGCGCTGGCAGAGCCGGTCCCTCGCCAATGGCTCCTTGCACTGGTCCCATCCCGTGGGCTGGAGCTGCCACAGAGAGCAGCTCATGAGCTCCAAACTCTGGCTCCAGGGCTGGGCGCTGGAGGTCTCTGGTGTTCCTCACTCCAGCAGCCATGCCATGGCTTGGCACGTGGATCAGAGGCAGCGCAGGCTCGGGCACGGGGCAAGGTGGGCTATTGGCCACATCCAGGATTTGTCCATGTGTGCTGATGCTGCCAGGGCCCCTTGGCTGAGCACAGGGAGGACTCGGGGGTGTTTGTGCTCAAAGCTTTTTCCCTTTTCCAGATACCACCGTTGGGTGCCTCGCCTGGATCCAGCCTCGGGCACACAGGACAAGCAGAGGATACGAGTGGCCACGCAGCACTTTCCAGCCATGCAGAGGTGCGTGGGAGGGAGAGCCAGCCTGAGGAGGGTGGCACAGCACACAGCGTGCCAGTGTCCCCGCATGGGTGGGACATTGTCCCAGGGTGGCAGTGGCCATGGGGAAGGGGGCAAAGCTTGCCTGCTGTCCTCCCCTGGTGGGGTTGGGTGGCCTCTTAATGACTCAGCCCATTTAAAACAGAAAGAAATGACGTTCCAGGTGCGGTTTGCTTCTTGGAGGTGGAGGGAACGATGCCCCGGGGATGGGGGTTAGTGAGGGGCCTCCCTCTGAGGCAGCTGGAGCACGATGGCTGCGGGAGGGAGCAGCCCCCGCAAGGCAGAGGGATGGGGATGTGGGGTCTGGGGCCACAGCTTGGGGGGAAGGGAGGTGCTGGCATCTGCCTCCAAGCCATCCAAGCAGAAAAGTGCTGTGCTGTAGGGAGCTCCTGGCTGCCACGAGCAGGGGTTCCCAGACGGCCCTGGCACGCTGCTGTCACCTGCCAGCCTGGCATCCCTGGCTGTTCCCTCTCTGCTCCCATCGAATGTCTCTTCCTCAGTGTTGGAGCAGATATATTTTCCTTCCTTGGAGGTTTGCCATCCAAATTTCCTGCTTGCTCTCATTGTTAAATGCTCAGTTCCTCATGCCCAGGCAAGGAAGAGGCCAAAATCTCCCTCCTTGTGTCTGCTCCTGGAGGGTTGGGTCTCCCAGGGGATGTCCTGGCTCGCAGGGAGAGATGGATGTGATGGGGAACTGCTGCCCTGGGCTCGTGGCTGAGTCACCAGGGCTGAGTATCCCCTCCCCGTGCCCTCCCTGAGCCACTCCTTTGGGTGCCTCCCCAGCCATCCTCAGGGGAAGGCCGGGTGTCCAGCGGGAAGTGCCCATGTTTGGAAGTGTGGCCCAAAATAGCCGTGGCTGCAGCGGGCGGGGGTCCCCGTGGCATCTCCTTGTGGGGAACAGAGTGGCCAGAGGAAGGCAAATGGCTGTGAATAATGCACATTCCTCCCCGATGACAAACTAACCCAGTTCTGGGCCGGGGCTGTGCTCCAGCAGCTCCTCCAAAGCTCTGCACTGCACAGCCAGCACTCGACTGTGCATGGTCCTCCTTGGGATCCCACCCCAATCTGGGCGTCTGCGTCATTCCCCTTGGGTCTCCTTCACCCCAGCTTTTCCCACGTGTCCCTTGATAATGAGGGGCTTGGCAGCCTCCCTCCACGCTCCTCCCCTCTCTGCCGTGTGCTTTGCCCGTTTGCCAGCCCACGGGATGCAAGGAGGATGCAGGAGGACAGCTCAGGGTGCTGGTGACCCCCGGGCTCGGCTCACAGCAGCTGGAGCACAGGGCTGTGCAGGAGGAAATCACTCATGCAGGGGCTCTGCCATGTGTCCTTGTCTTATCTGCAGAGCTGGAGCGCTCTCCTTTCTCCCTGCTTGGAGTTTCTGCACAGGACAAGGAATCTGGGCTTTATAAAATTTGTTGTACCTTGTAGAAGGGAACCCCAAAATTTCCAAAATTGCTTTGCATTTAAAAAAAACCCCAAATGTGCTGTTGCTCCTCCCACCTGTGCTCCACACACCAGCTGTGGATGGCTCCTGGAGGGGTCCCAGCACTGCCTTCGACCCCTGGGCCCATCTGGTGAATGCCCCTGTGCTTCAGGGCAGCTGCTTGGCCCGTGGCTGCGAGGTGGCCTTGGCTGGGGAGCCGCCCTTTCCCCATGCCAGGACAGTCTGTACAAGCCTGGCCTGCGGGCACACAGAAGCCCCTGTGGCTCTTGGCTCAGTCCCCTGCCTGTCCCTGGGCAGGAAGGGTGGCAGGGGTGCAGCTGGGAGGAGGGTGCGCAGGCAAAAGGCTCTTCTTAAAAACCTTAATGTCTCTTCGATTATGGGGAAGCACTTGCATTTCACAGCCTTTGGGTGGGCCAGATCTGTGTGACTGACTAGTGAGAGGAAAGCAGACTAACAAACCTCAGTCATTAGCGAGCACCCTTTTGTCCTGTTCCTTGGAGGAAGCAGGGAAGGGGCACCCAGCCCTCTCACAGGAGCTCCAGGCTCTGCATCCCGGCCCTGCCCCAACGAAGCACCTTCTCCTCATGGCTGTTCTCTTTTTAACTCCTCCAGGAGGAAGAGGTGGACTCAGAAAACGAGAAGCTGGTGGTGAGAGAGCCGGAGGATGAAGATGGTGAGTGCCAAGCAAGCCAGAACTCTGCAGGGAGATTAAGGACAGGTCTGAAGCCCTGGGTGCTTGGGGATGGTCTCCTTCCTCCAGGAAACAGAAGAAATTCCTATCCCTTCCCCAGATGCCCTTGGGCTGTGTGCCATGGGTGGGTAGCTTTGTGATGCAGCTGCTCCAAAAGCTGCTTGCTGGCATCCAGGACAATCTCCAGGGGCTTTAGTCAGAGCCACGTTTAACTGATTAGCCAATTAGTTGATTGGAAAATGATTAATTGACTAATTGGGGTGACAACTGCTGCACTCCTAAGAAAATGAAACAGATGGTGCCGAGCGGGAACGTGTGTCTGAAGGGGACTCTGCTCTTCTGAGCAGCCCTGGAGGTGCTGGGATGTCCCCAGGATTCCTGGCTTGGGGTGGCTGGGGACAGCTGGGGCAGCAGGAGGCCTTGGGGTGTTTTCCCTTCCCTGCCCCACTTTCTGCCTGGCAGTTTGAAGGTGCTGTGTGGCAATCCCCCAGCTCGGGAGGATTATGCCTAATGCCACAGAGAATCAAATTTTAATCCTGGTGCCGTTCCTGCAAGGCGGAGGAAGCGCCTTTGGAGACAGAGTTCCCAAAATACACTCATTACACTCCGTTAGGCTTCCTCGCAGGAAGGTGTGTGGGGATGTCACCACGGGGGGCTGTGGGAGGTCTGGTTTGGGGGTCGGTGGGTGTATCCTGCCAAATGGATGCTCAGTAATGCTGCTCTGCCAGCGTCTGCCTCTGTGGGTTCTGCTCTGTTTCAGCGCTGCCCTGGCACCGCAGGGCATCGTTCCAAAGCGGATGTGGCTTAGGATCAGGAGAAGGTGATGGCCCCCGGCTATGAGTCCTGGCTAGCACTGTGTCCTCCTTAAGCACCTCCTGCAGGCAGCCCCTGGCTCCTCTCCTGAATTACTCACCCCGTTTCTGAAGTGTTTTGTAGTGGGGCTGGGCAAAGCCATGGCCCACCCTGACAGCGAGAGCGGGATGCAGCTGGGGATACCAGCAGTGCCCTGGCTTTGCTGGGATCAGCCCTGCTCCTACCTTCACTGTCTCCTGCGTGTCCTGGCCCCACTCAGCCCACGAGCAGAGATTCCCTGGGGCTTGTGGGGATCCTGCAGGCATCTGTCACCAGCCTGGGATGCTGCCCTGTGACCAAAACCACCGGAGCAGCCTTCCCCCCACTTGGGGCAGGGAGCTGGCAGGGATAACATGTGCATCATGCCAGAGCAAGCATGTTGAGGGGAGAGCTGCTCTCTTGGGGCTGCTCTCACCCTGCCAGCTCAGGGTCACAGCACTGGCAACACAAGGGCAGAGAGATGAAAGACAAATGTTTTCTTTAATATGAACTCATGGAGGCTCTCCGTAAGTAGGTCGCCTCCTATTCCTGTAGTGTTTTCCCTGTCTACATGAAAACCCAGCCTCCCCTTTTCTGTGTGTTTCCTGAAGTTTGTTTTCGATCTGCAAAGAAAGTTCCTGAGCTCAAAAAACAGCCAGAGGTTTCCAAAGCCACACACTGTCCCTTTTTTCTTTTTTTAAATCACACCATGTGGGCAGGGAGATGGGGAGCTTCCTTGTCTCCCTCCTCCCTTATTATTTTCTGGTGAGGTGGCAAATAAACTGCCCTTTTTGGGCCAATCTGAATCTCAAATCTCACTTGATTTGGCAGAAAACCACGTGAGGGAAACAATTGTCCTTGAAATCAGTCGAGCTTTACAAAGGTAATGAACAGCTCCTGCTCTGCACCAGCATAAGGAACAGGATGTTACACCCTCTTTTTTTTTTTTTTCTTTCTCCTAATATCTCCCAAAGCAGCAGCCAGCTGAATTTTCTTTCCATGCACTTTTATGGTCACCTAAAGTGCTGATAAGCTGCAGCTTTACTGCTGGTTTCCAGCTGGCTGTGTTTGTTTGTTTGCCCATGGGGAGGGTTTCCCACTGAGGGAAGTGGAATATGGCCAAGCTGAATGTTTGGGGCTGCAGACCAGAGCTTTGGGCTGCTTGTGTTCAGACATTTGTGACAAAGCTAGATAAAGGGTTTGCATTCCCTGGGAGCCCTGATGGCATTTAGGGATAAGAAAAACACTCCAGATCAGGAATTGAGCAGAAACCCACCAGGACTCCCCAGGGAAGCTCCCAAAGATCAGGAACCCGGAGATGTAAAGAAGTGAGGAAACGTGGGCATTAGTAGGGAGGAGGTCTCTGTGAAATTCCCATCCCAGTCCCGTCGCTCCAGGCATGGTCACTGCAGTGCCTCCCCGTGAAGCCTTGCCCTCCTTGTTTCTGAGATCTCTGGTTTTCCCACCTACAAAATGAGGCTCTGACTTGCCTTCTACAAGGGGGTCCCCAAGGTCTGCCAGCAGCTGAATGTGGGCACGAGCTTGGGGTTGGAGAAATCCCGAAATCAAGGTATTGGACACGAGGAGAAAAACTCTTAAGGGCAATATTGACTGGAAAACAGAGGGAAGCTGCGGGTGCTGAATCCTGGGTGCGAGGAAAGGAGGGGAGGGGCTGTGATGGGTTTTTCATTCGGGCAGGTGGAGGAGGAGAGGCAATGAATATGGCCACAATAGCATTGGAGAGTATGGGAAGGGGCTTCCTGTGCTCCTGGGGACAGAGGATGCATCCATGTGTTATGTACCAGTTGGGGATTTCTCTCCTGTTGGGGCAGTTTCACCCCTTTAGGCGTCCTGCTGGTGCTGGTAGGTATCATCCCAGATACTGGTTTGTGGATAACGCACACTTTTCCTGGGCCATGCAGACTGTGTTATAACATCTTCCTTTTGTGCACCCCTTGGAAGCATCCCCAGGGCTCTGAGGGTCGGGGGAAGCAGCAGATGTTTCTGGGAATGTGGAAACCGCAGTGCTGGATGGTTGGATGTGAAGCAGCCAAGTCCCGCAGCCCTTGGGAGATAAAGGCTCTGAGATAAGCAGCCCACGGATAACCCACAAAGGCGACTACCCAAAGCAGCAGCTCCTCCTGGGCCGCCTTTTGGATTGACCTCCCCTCCTGTTGTTTTCTCCCATCTGTAGGAAGATAAAGCACGGGAGAGGTTTTTAAAAGCAAATAGTGCTCGAACAAAATCCGATTGGAAAAGGATCGGCTTTGGCTCAGAGTCTGTGAGCTTTGGTGCTCTAATTAGCACAGGGCTGAGGCTGGCGAGCCGAGTGGGAGAGCACCCAGGAGAAGGAGACCTTGGTTTCCTCTTCAGGGCTGGTGACAGAGGGGCTTGGACCCGGCCGTGTTGGTGCTCCTGGGGCTTCCTTGGCTCAGTGCTGTTTGCAGCCCTGGGGTTTGCCATGTGGCACCTTCTTTTCACAAGCTTTGTCAAGGGCTGCAGGAGAGCTGCAGGCCCGCGTGGCCTGGGACCGCTCTGCTCGTGGCACCATCCGTGAGCCCCAAGCCTGGGAAAGGGCCCCTGGACGAGGAGAGCGAGGGAGGGAGAAGGAATGCAAGTCTGGAGAGGAGAAGCAGAAAATGCTTCGAGTTAATCAGGGCAGGATTAGCATGTCTTGATAAGCCAAGATGGGCCTGCAAGGCTTTGAATCCAGGGAGAACAATAGCATATGGTTCCTGTGCTGTAGGATTTACTTGGATGTGCTTCCAGCAGGCTGCTGGCTTCCAGTGCTGGCTGCGGCCGGGCTCCTGCCATCCTCTGCCCAGCAGCACCTTGGCTCTCCTCTGGCATCCACACCGCTTCCCTGACACTGCCCAGGCTTTCTGGAGATTGGAGCTGACTCAGGAAGTGTGCTGGGGTGGCCAGAGCATTTGGGGTGCAGGAGCAGAGGTCAGAGAGCATCCCAAGGGAGCAACCCTGCTGCTGTAGGTTGTGGCTCTCGGGAGGTCTCTGGTTCACAGATCTCTTGCTCTTTTTTTGTCTCCCCTCTCCAGCTGCAGATGAGACGTTTTCTTTTAAATACAGTCCTGGAAAGCTGAGGGGAAACCAGTACAAGTCAATGATGTCCAAAGAAGAACTAGAGGAAGAACAAAGGTAAGTTGAGCTTCCTTCTTCTTCTTGCCCAAGCCCACCTGGCTGACATGCCCTTGGAGCAAGCTGGGTGTGCTCAGACCTCTCTCCCCCCACACTGCCCTGGTAGCCTCAGTGTCTCATTGCTCTGGAGTTCCAGACCTCTCCCACCCAGGAAGGCATGAGAACAAATAAAGTCACACTGATTTAGGAGATGGAGGCACTGTGGCCCTAAATACCTTTGGAGCTCCTCTGGATGCTTAGACCAAATTTTCCAGCTGATGCAGCTGGTGTATTTGCCCTGATCCCTTTAGTGCTGTGTTGATAAGTATCTGTTGAGGACCTGATCTCTGGTTACTTGCCCTTCCTTGGCCCTGTGGATGGCCTCCCAACCAAGGACATGGGCATAGCTCAGAAACACTGGGGCAAAGTGAGGGAGTGCGAGGTTTTAGAGCTCACTGACGTGGGGCTGACACCAGAAGTGTCCATCCCCAGGGCTATCTCCTCAGCTGCACATGGTGAGGATTTACCAAGTAGTGGGCCTGGTAGAGATGGAGAATTGTCCATCTTGCACTTTTTGCTGAAGTGTCCTCCTGAGCCCTGCATGAAGAAAGGTCGGACCTGTCCTGTCCCTTAAAACAAGCTTTCTGGCTCGAGATTCCCCAGCCTATACAAGGAATAACCCTACAGCTGAGGGCTCTGTGGCAGGCTGCTCCCTTAGAGGGGTCTGCAGCTCACACCCCTTCCCTGAGGGTGAGCTCCAAAGCACTGGTTTCCCAGTGGTGGCTCAACAAGCCTGGGAGATAGTGTTCTCTCCACTGCTGTCTCGAGGGCTGTGGGACCCAATTCTCCACCCAGAGGTTTGCAAAGAGTGATTTAGGGGCATTTGTCACCCTTTGCCTGTCAAATTGTGGTCTAAGTACCACCACAGCTGGCCTGGTGTAGAGAACCAAGCAGAAACTTGAGGGCAGTAGGGAAAGCAGGGATGGGGGGATCACACCTCGCCCCTGGCTCAGGCATCTCCTGCTGGCAAACCTTGCCTTGAGGCCCTTGGGCAGCATCTTTGTGATGCCGCCAGCTGGGCTGGCTGAGGTTTATCTCTGTGATGTGAGCAGGGCATTGTGGTAGGCAGAGTAAATCCAGAGACCCGCCCTGCTCTGGGGTCAGCAAAGAAATGAACTCTGGTTTCCTCTGGCTCGGGGTTGATTCTGCATTGGTGGCATCAGGAAAAAATGTTTGCTTTCTTCTCTTCCATGTATCTTTGTTGTACTTGAAGACCCCCCTCGGTAAATTGCTGAGCAGGGCTGTGAGTGTCACTGTATTTTTCACTTGGGAAGGGCGGTGGTGGGATGAACCCAGTGAATGCCAGGGGCACCCATGGGGCTCAGCGGGATTTGCTTTTCAGGATCCTGCTAAACACCAATGCAAAAATCTACCTGCAGCTGGCAAATTCAAACCCTTTGCACCAGCAGCTCCATCCAAACCAGCTGAGCAATCACTGGTTTGCTCAGGGCCAGGAGTCCTGCAGGGCCTTGGGCTGGTTCCTATGTGGCAAAAAATGCCTTTGTTGTCACCTGGGGACACTGAGGGGACATCGCCTAAGGACAGCGGTGGGATGGGGTTTTGTACTCAGGACTGCAAACAGGCTCCAGGGGGTGATGGACCTGTCCTGGGCACACAGCACCGCTCAGGCACCGCTGCTCTTGTCTGTCTGGAGCAGTCCCAGGGCAGGGCAGTGCACCTTGAACTGATGCATTTCCTGGCCTTCGTGTCCCTTGGAGGCTCTCAGCAGCCTTCCCCACTGAGGGCCATTGGCAGATGTGTTTTTCCTACTGCTCCTTTATTTTCTTCTCTTCCGTATTTGTGTTGTTCATTTCTTTAAGGCAGCTTTGTGAATTTTTTTTTGTCTTGCTTTGTTGCTGGCTTACTTTTCCCCCCCTCAAATCTTCACTGCGGCATCAGCAGCTTTTCATTGCAGGCCTCGCAGGTGGTGCAAGGGGGCAGGGCTGCTGCCAGGTAAGCTGGGCGAGCTGAGCACAGCGGCTCAGCCTTGTCCTGCATCCTTCTCCTTGTCCTTCCACCCCTCTCCCCCACTCCATGCGCCCCGACCGTGCTGCTGACCTGCTGTGACCCGGGTTTGCCACCTTTATGTTGCAGGATTGAGCTGACCTCTGATCTCACATCTCTGTAGCAAGTACCTTAGGTCCTCGGCCACAAACATTCTTGCAAATCTTTTTGGTAAGGACACGCTGCTGCTTAGAGGTAGTGGTACCACTGATAACACCTGCTCGTGTCTTGGGTCATTTTGCTTTTGGGTGATTTTCCAGGGGAGGGGTTGTTTTGAGCTGCAGTTGGTTGCCTGTCCCATCTCCCTCCCCACCTCCTTCCCCTTCCCTCCTCATAACAAATTAATGAGTCCGCTCCCCTCTGCCTCCATCTCACTTTCCATGAGCACTCCAGGGCAAATGGGGGCTCTCACCCCATGGATGCTCGCCTCTTCCATCTTGGATGCCTGAAGCTGGACATCCCACAACCACTTCTTTGTACTGATTTGGGAAACTGGGGCTGCTGCTGAGTGGGTGTTTAGTCCTAAGGTGTTATCAAAACTCAGACAGGTTTAGTGTTCGCTTTTAGCCCTCTCACTCCTCCAGCTTTCCCGTGGACCAACAGGTTCCCATGGGAAGCAGCTGGTAAGAAACATCCCAAAAATACAAGTGGGTCCTCAGAGGCTACTTGATGTGTAGTTCGCAAAGTTTGAATTTTGGGACTCCTTGATTTTGGAGGTGCCATTGAAAATATTCCTTGCCTGTTCCAGGAGGAGCTGTAGGACTTCAGACAGGAGTGTACAGGCATGCAACAGATTTGGTTATTTAAGCAAAAAACCCACTTCTGTTCTAACCTGCATCCCTGCAGAAGCTGTGGTTGTCCTGCCTACGATTTACTTGAGTCTTGTGGCTTCCAACTGGTGTTAAATCTGGACTAAAAGGGGAAGGAATGTGACCTTCACTGAGTGATGCAACTTCCTGCTTCTGGTGACTTCAGCCTTAAAAATTAGAGTGCTCACTGAAGGACGAGGACAGTAAACCCTGTTGGTAAATACACCAGCTGGGGTGGTGGCTGTGCTCGATCACACCTGGCGGGTCACCAGTCCTGGAACAGAAGCACGTAGCCTTTGCCCCCCTGGGGAGAAAAACGGTCTGGGCAGGAAGGGGAAGAGTGCAGGGGAAGGATGCAGCCCTTGGTCCAGCCAGCACAGCTTATTCCCAAATCCTTGTCTTCTGCACCTGAGGCCCTTGGCCATCTGTTGCCAGCTGTAGCTGCCACGGTGCAGAGCTGTAGCTCAGGAAATGTGAGTCGTGGTGGTGCAGCTGCCCCTGCTCAGACAGGGCTGAGGTGTCTGGGTGTGAGACACAGCCAGGCTGGCTGAGAGGTGCTGCTGTCCTGGCTGGGCAGCTCCTGTGGAGGAGGGAGGAAGAGCTCCCCAGAGTGCCTTTAGGGCCTGGCTCTCATGGATGGCTTGGAGTGGGCTCTGCCAGATGTTCTTTAAACCTCCCTTAAGGTTGAAAGAGGTTAGTGGGGATTTTTTCAGTTAGAAATGAGTATGGTTGGGACTCTGCTGAGTGTCGATAGCTGCAGCAAGGCTCCGCTCATAATAAAAGAGAAAACAATTAGAGAAATGGCCCCAGTTCTCTCTTTCAGTTCTCTCTTCCCATGAGGCAAAGCAGGTCCCAGCCAAGCCCTGGCTGGCCTCAGTGATGTCAAGGGGTTGATCTGTCTGTGCTCTCTCCTTGTCACTCTTGGCTAGGTGTGTTGGTGGGAGAAAGGAGAGCAGATCCCACCTGACAGGCTCTAGAAAGGTCTCTCCTCTCTGTCCTCTCTCTGGGGTTGAGGAAGAGGTGGGGGTGAAGAGCCAGAAGCTGCCGCATGGCAGACCCCTTGAACAGGGTCTGATGAATGGCACCAAACTGCTCAGGCACTCCTGGATGGAGCAGGAGATCTCCCAGAGCACTGTCAGCCTCTGGAAGAGTGCAGGGAAGATAGGGATAGCTGCCCAGTTTCCCCAGCTAATGGGCTCAGTTCCCACAGCCAGGTGACCCATTCAAGGAGCAAACTGTCCTCCTGCCTCTCAGTCCTCTCCTCTCACCTCCTGGCCAGCTACGGATGGGTTGAGGTGACACTGTTTGAACACAGACTGGGTTTAAGCCTAGGGCTCAACTGCAAATTGGAATTTATGCAAGGGGATTTGGATGGCTGTAAATATCAAACTCAGCCATTTTCTTGGTGGTAATTTAGCAATGGAAACCTGCCCCCTCCCCAGCTGGGTTCAGAGTGCCTCTTGGTGATGGGGCACTGAAAAAAACTGGGCTTGGACCCTGGAATTTCAGCAAGGCAGGATGTCCTGGGTAGACCCTGGTTCTAGGGGATGGCAGAGAGCAGAGACCTTCCCTGCTCTGCAAAGCATCCTGAATCAAAGTGGGATGCAGCTGTGGCTTGAGGGACAACCATGCTGAAGTTTGAATTTCGAATGAGACAATGCTGGTGATGACAACTCTGGAGCACACGAGGGCAGGAAGCAGCTGCAGGGGTTTAATGACTGTGTTGACAGACCTTGACCTATTTCAAACATTTCCACTAGTGGCCCTCCAAAAATAGGTGGGTGGACAGGGCTGGGGGAGGTTGCATTTCAGGAGAGCTGTCCATTGGCATCTGTCCCTGTCCACCCCCTGCATTGCCATCACATAACCCTGGCTTGCCTGCTCGCTCCCCTCTCCTACAGCATGGGATCTGGGCCTCTTTCTCCTCCCTCTCTTTTGCTAACCTTCCCCCCACCCAGTGGCTTTGCTGTCCTGTCCTGTCCAGCATGGTGCTTCTTTTGGATGAGGGGAGCTGGTAAGTTTGGGCTTTTTGGGGGGTTTTATTATTTGTTTGCTTCTCATCTTCTGCAGCACGATAGTCATCCTGGGCTGAGGGAGGAGGAGGAGTAGCAGCAAGGGGTGCAAAGCCCAGGGCCATGGGACTCTGCAGGCAGGGTGGCCACTGCTTCACTATGGCCACCAGCCACGGGGATGGCACCAGCCATGGGCAAGGTTGCTTTCAGCTGCCAAACACCCAGGGCATGAGGTGTGTTTGCTTCCCACCTGCCTCTTGTAGAAAAGGGCCCTGTATGTTTGGGGATCCCTGCAGAGCTCCCCCTCATGCTCGCTCTGTAGGTGCCCAACTCCACTTGGATGAGGAGGAAGTCTCCTGGTGGCCTGGTGCTGTTCCCTGCCTCCATATCCCCAGGGAAAACGTCCTCTGACCTATGAGATGTCAGTGGACTGGAGCCTTGGCCCTATTTATAGTCATGATTGAGTCATGAATCCCCAAAAGCTTTAAAAACAGAGTAACTCAGGATGCCTCCCTCAAAAAGTCAGGGAAAGGGAGGCCAGAAAGCCCCTTCCCATCTCCTCCTCTCCTGTCCCAGAGAGGAAACCCTTGTAAACTCCCCCGTAGCCTTTGCAGGGTGTGAGCCTCTGACCCTGCCTTGGCATGAGATTTCAGTTCAGACAGCAACTCTGCTTGAGCTCCTGGGGCTTTTTTTTTTGGCTCAGGTCCTGAATTGTCCTGGCTTGTGGCTGCTTCTCTGTGTCTCCCCCACCCAGCGCTCATGACTTGTCTTCATCTGCTTCTGCTTAACCTTGTGCAGCATGGGCAGCTGGCTGTTCTCTGCCTGCTAACTCCCTGGGAGCCCTGCTCTGCCTGCCCTGGGCTCCCCTGCAGCTGGGAGAGACCCAGGGATGCAGGGAATTGGGGCATCTCGCCAGGCTGGGAGCAAACGGGTGTTCAGCGAGCTGGAGAACAAACACTGAGCGAAGGAGGAAAGCGCAACCCGGCCCTTCCATGGCTTTTCCCACCGCTGTGGTGTTGGCTGGGGTGGTCAGGAGTGTTGCAGGGGAATGGGCACACGACTGATGGATGAGCTGGTCAGGAGCCCAAGCCATCTTCCTGGCTGTGCTCTGGCCTTTTCGGCTGTTGCTGCTCTGTCTGGGAAACATGGGAAGCTTCTGCCTCGAAACAGTTGTGGGCAAGGTCTGCTGGGGGTGATACAGCCCTCGATCCCATTGACTCCTCACCAGCCCCTGTCCTAACGCCACTGGGACTTGTGCTCCCTGGTCACACCAGTTCTGGCAGCCTTGAGGCACAGTAGGTATTTCCCAAAGTCCAGCACACCTTTCAACTTCTCTGTCCCAGTGGAGGAATTTCAGATTTGCCTTGATGAAGCTCCTTTTCTTAACACTCAATCCCTCTTCTCTTTTCTAAGCACTGTCTCCCTGTTCTGCATTTAAGTCCTCTCTGTGTTTTACTGATTAGCTGAAGCAACTGGCTCACACTTTTGGGACCACCAGGAAAGCTCAGATTTAGTGTGTCATTCCTCATATGCTTCCTGCAATACCTCAAGACTGAGTTATAGTCACCACCAGAAATGAGGTGGTAGCTGTCCCCATGGTAAAGAAACAGGGACAGTGGTGATAGGACCATCTCCAGCAGTGAGATGGGAGGGAACTTCCTGGGGAGAACTCAACCACCCATTGCCAGGTCTACTCAGCACTAAGGGCTTTTATTCCCTGCTCTTCATCCTCACGGGTCAATCCCAGTTTGGAGTGAGAAGAATCTGGAGCCAGGTTGCTGTTCACCTTCATTGCCAGGATTTCAGAGCAGAGGACTGATGGTCCTGACAAGGTCCTGAGCCAGAGAAAGGAGCTGGGAATGCTCTGTGCTTCTGAAAATCATCTTTTTGAGTGAAACTATTCCTCAAAAGGGCACAAGCACTTAACAGACATGGTTAGAGTAGGATGCTCTGGGCTCTCCTTAGGATGAGTCAGGACTCTTTTGGAAAGCCCTAGTCTATGAATGGGCTACAGATTTCCTGACCTACTCTGGGTTTTTGCACTCATGAGAGATAAATGCACATGGGAATGCCACCAGTAACCCCTGTTTTTCAGAGCTGAGGTGCTGTCTGCTCTCAAAAGCAAGAAGCCTTGTGTCAGTGCTGTGGCTGAGCTGGAGTGAGGGAATGCTCCTGAGGCCACCAGGACACACAGTTTCCATGCTTCTTTGAGACCTTCAGTCCCTGAGCCACCCTCATATTCCAGGACCTGCTTTTGTCTGGGCTCCTTGTTCTCCAGCTGTTCCTTGCACAGAACCATGCCCAGCTGACAAATCATGCAATTCAGTGACGTGACCATTGGCTTGGGCAAGAACAGAGATACCTGGATAATCTTTATCTGAAGAAAGGATACGGCTTCTGGCAAAAGATGACCCTAACTTGGTTTGATTGATGAGCTGCTGGGGGCAAGCATGCTGATCTAAGGAGAATGGAAAGGAGGGAAGAGCCAAGGATAAGCAGTGGCTCAAATCTCTGAGCCTCCATCCCAAGCTAATTAAGACTTTCAGGTTCTGTTGCTGAAATGCCAGAGCTTCTCAGCCTGGGGGGTTATATGGTCCCAATGTCCCAGAGAGGGACTGCCTCATGCTCTTTAGTCCAATTCCCCTCACAGCTTGCTCCAGGAGCAGAAAGGGGTATCCCTGTTGTGCAGATGGGAATTTCTGGCTCTGATGGACATCCTCCATTAGGGTCATGCAGGTTTTGAGATCTTCTCACCCCCGCTGTCAGCCTGGCCCTGTGCTGGAGATGAGCATCCCTGTGAGGGACTCATCCACCCTCTCTGATGTTCCCCATCCCTCCCTGCTCCAACTGTGGCACACTGGAGAGGACCTCCCCTCCTGGGCCCCCATGGCAACGAGCTTATGCCCTCACACGTGAAATCTGATTATGCTTGCGTGACTTGAGCGGGATGATCCGCTCCTCAGCGCCGCGAGTCCCGCAGAGCGATTATCCACTCTGGAAAATTTCCTTTCTTTGTCCTAATGGGACGGCCACTGAGCCTTGGCAACGTCACTCCGGTAACCCCGGTCCCACGTGATGCTTCCCCCAGCATCTCCCATCCGGGATCCGGGTCACCGGCCACGCTCAGAAGGCTGCTGGAGAAGGCAAGGTTTTGCAGAAGAGCGAGGAAGAAATGAGGCTGTTCCTCACCCTCACGCCATGGCAGGCAGGAGTAGGGGACTTTCAAATGTGGCTCAGGTGTTATGGACCACGAATCCTATTGAATCCAGGAGGAATGAGGCTGGGGCGTGTCTGTATGTGTTTGTAGGGTAGGTGATGTGTGTTGTAGCTTCCCTCTACCCCAGTGCAGGTCTCTGTGTCCATGGGCAGCTGTCCAGCCTTCCGTGTTTCCTGACATGGATGGTTCACCCATGAGGGATGGTGGGGCACTACGGGCAGAGGGTCTGAAAGATTCCAGCTGAGAACAAGAGACCACATTTTTCAGACCCTGGCTCTGCTAACAAGACCTGGAGGGAGTGCCTGGATGTCCCGACAGATAAAACACATCTACTTATCTCACCTTCCTTCCCTGGGACACCGGGAAAGCTTCCCATCAAAAGGAAGTGACCTGCAGGGAGTCTGGGCTTTTTACCTCCTTCCCTTGAACAGACTCATCTGTAGAAAGATTGAGAAAGGTCAAGCTGTTCAGGCACACTGCCCTGTGAAATCAGTACTTGTTCCTGGCTCATCTGGCTACAGGTGGGAAGAGGAATCTGGGCTGGACAAGGGTGCCAGCAGCCCCCAGGAGGCTCTGCACAGGACAGTGAGGCAGTAACCCCCAGAATTAACTAGTTTGGCTTCTCCAGTTCTTATTAGTAGCTCAGAAGGGTTGTAACTTAGCTCGGTGCCAGACAAGAGGATTTGCACTTCCGATTGGGTTTCAACTATCCTGCTGCAGTTGATGAAGCAAAGTCCTTCTTAGAGGCATGAGGTTTGCAAACAGCAGCTTGTCCTGCCCTGAGGGGGAAGCTGCCTTGCCTTCCCCCCAACACACACACCGAGGGCTCCCCCTGCTCGTTTATGTGAATAATAATGAACCAACCTGAGGGGTGAAATGACTGAAATGATTTCTCTCCCTGTTTCTCTTTGCAGACCTGAAGACTATATGAAGTTGTCCCTAGCCTCCTCCTAAAGGCATCCCTTGGCATCTTTAAAGGCTTGAGAGAAATACCAAAACCAACCAAACACACCCATAAGAGAAATCCATAAACCCTCAAAGATCCCCTCTTGGTCTGAAGTTGAGCTCTTCAAACACTCCTGTGGTGTCAAGTTTGAGGAGATCCTGTTGTGTGGCTCCACGAACTGGGGCTGGGCCCAAGCAGTGACTTGAGTTGTGTTAGGGGGGCTGGGAAGAACCTTCCTCCCCCTCCCCCAAACAAAACCCAAAGTGAACACTAAATATGCAGCAAGTCTATTAGTTGTGTTTGTTACATGTATTAGGCCATGAAATCCATGTTGTTCCTTTCCTGGGGTGGGCAAACCATAGTTCTTCTCTCAGACCAGCTGGGACCTTGTACCAGACTCTCAAGTTGTTTTATCCTGGGGCCAAACTCCTCTTTATTGCTGGGGGGTGGGAACTGTCTGTGATTTCCAATGTTGTACAAAGCTGCTTTACTCCGAGGGGTGGAGGGACAAAGTGGGGTCCATGTGAGGGATGGCAGACAATGGCTGGGCTGACTCAAATCTTGCTTCTGTAGTTATTTTAGCAGAGAGCTGATTCTGTAGGTAGACAGGAGACTCAAGAATTGATGAAGTTTCATAGTTTAGTTGTTCCGCTTGTGGTGGAGAGACCACGCTTTGGCTGCTGTTAATATCTGTATCCTCACTTTTCCCTACTCCAGTTCCCCAGAGGAGACACCCAAGGAGGTGGCGGTGGCATCAGGGGTTCCCTCTGGCTCAGCATGAGATAGTGGAGGTCCTGGGAGAGGCACACTCCCCTTTCCTCTGCCTGCTTGCTGTTCCAGTGCCCTCTTCTCTTGCTGGTCCACGGGAGCCAGAGCTCAGTGTTGCCCCTCAGCTCTGTCACACAGAGCAGATGAATTTGGCTGGGCGTATATTTGGTTTTAAACCAAACCCAGCTGGTTTTTGAGAGAGAGAAGAGGGTCCAAGTCCTCTAGTGATGTTGTAGAAACACCAGGCTGGGTGGGGATGTGTCCTCCAAAGCTTCTCTGTCACTGCCTCTTGGCTAACGCTGCAAACATATCAGGAACCCAACAGGCTGCTTTTTCTCCCCCTTTTTAATTCCTATGCAGACAATACTTGAAACCTTGTACACAGTTGTCCTTTCCAGCGCCTGGGGTTGGCAAACTCTTCATAAAAGGGCTCATTTAAAGAACAGCAGGAGGCTTCAGCTTTAGAAGAGGCTGGGCTGCCCCTTCCCAGCCGACAACTGCAAGCGTGTTCAGTGGTTTGCATATGAATTTGGGCACATCTGGACCCTCTGCTTCAACATCCTGCTGGTACAGCCGCTGTCTCCCCTCGGTGCTGGCTGGCTGACTGTGTCCCAAGCACCCAACTATGCAAAGAATGCCTTATATCAGTTGTGTTTAAGTTACATGGCAATATGTACATCCAGCAAAGTCGGTAGTTAAGTCCAGATTTTTTTGCTAGTGGCAGCAAGTCAAACTCTTTCTTCAACTCAAATGGCTGTCTGGGTATTTTTTACTTTGTTTTTGTTTGTTTTGTATCTGATGGTGGCTCTTATACAAAGGACTGTAATTCTAGCGGCTTGAATCTGTAAAAATTGCCTTTGTTTGGTCCAATAAACCTTTGAATAGTTTATTTGGTTTGTGCTTGTTCTCCCTGCCTCCAGCAGCTTGTAACTCCTTCCTCAAGAGATTTGTGTGGAAAGTCTGGATTTTAGGTTAGAGGTACATTCTGCCCTCCTATGATTTTTACCCCATAAATGATTACATTCCCATAAAGGATCAGAGGGAAAATCAGGGATATTCCCCATTTTCTGATGAAGCAACGCAGTGTTGCAGCAAGGTCCTTGTCTCGTTTGGCTGCAGAGCAATTAACAACATTCCCAATGCAGAGCTCCCTCCAGGATTCCAGCCGCTGGGCACACGGGTGCTTAGCAGTCCCTAAACCCCGGATCTCTAACATACCCATGGCTCACTGCCCCAAACCTCCAGTTAACTGTAAAAGTCTTGGACTGAAATGTCTAAAAAGAGCCTAAGGGAGCTAATGCAAATGTAATTGCCTATGAAGAAGAATTAGGCTGCTTCAAAAATCCTTAATTAATCTATTATGTCAGCAATAAGTAAAATCCTGTTTGACCTCCTGAATCCAAGTTTTGAGGACAGCATTTATGAGAAGAGAAAATGATTTATCAGTGAATGGGGTATGTTTGAGCTGAACTCATCCAAAAAAATACCCAAACCCAAACCAAGCTGGAGCACTACAACGTTGTTTTGCAAGGTCACCTCTGATAGGAGAAGCACCTCTTCAAAGACAGTTTCATGTTTGTGGTGCCTAACTCTTCCTTCCCAGGCTCTTTTCTCTCTTTATCTTTGTTTGCTGTCCCTTTGTAGTAGATTACATAGTGCAGTGAAGTAACAGCAGTAACAGCTCTTTTTTCTATTTTCCAAATGCACAGTCATGATATTTAAGGTTGAGGGGAGAGCCAAAACACATTGATGTACTTCAAAAAAAGAGAGTGAATATTGCCTGTGATCTTGATTTTGGAGAAAAGAAAATGGGCCTTTGGAGAGGTTTCAGCAGCGCTGATGTCTGTGAAATAAGGAGTGAGAGATGCAGAACTGTGTGAGCACTCCCAGCTGGGATGCACTGCAGACACAGGAGGCCAAGCTGTGTATTGAATTTCTCCACACCAGACTGGCAACATGCCCTCTGGTGCCCAGCAGTGATCTAAAATAAAATATTGATCACTAATGACCCTGCTTCCCTTCCTCTCATCTGGAAAGGGCAGCTGGATGCTCTACCTGTGAGCACAAAACATTACAGAAAAGACAGACAAATCCAGGCTTCCATATCCAAAGGATCCCACATCAGTATCAGGATATGTTTGGCCGTAGGACCATTGCATTTTAATTGCAATAGAAAAGCACTGGCAAATGAGCTTGCTTTAGCCAGGATCTGCTTTTTTCCTGCCCTGTTTGCTTCAGCAGTGCTGAGAGGACAGGCTTCTGCTGGGGCTTAGCCCAGGAGAGGGGAAAATGCAGAGCAGGAGCTCATGAGCATGGGAAGAAGGTTCCTCTGCTCATTCCTGACTGTCTTCCACTGATCTCGTTCGTGGTGTGGCAGCTGCCGGTGCGTTGATGCTGTCCTTTCTTTCAAGCAAAGATTGCGCCCTGGTTTTGCCTGTCAGTAGTTATTACTGCCCCTCCTGTTACAGGAACAGCTGATAGCTTGTCCACACAGGCCTTGCAGGAAGACTACCCCAGGTTATCCAGTGGCGTGCATTTAAATGGATTAATTAAATGGTTTAAAGCCCTGTGTGGGAAGCTGGTTGTGGCAGGAGAGAGGACTCTTGACAGGGTGACCACTTGGGAGTAACAGCCAGATTCTGTGTTTTTAGCCCACGGGAGGTGTAAGGGTGCTGAACAAGCAGGAGGAGATGGGGTTGTGGCAGGTCTGTGCTTTGAGCTGTCACTGAGTTCTGGCCTCGCACTCATGCAGGGACAAAATGAGCCTTGAAGTAACAGGAACTCCATCTGCCTTGTTACAGCCATAAAGCACCACATCCTCATTAGTTCTTTTCATCTCCCACAGGAGAGTTAGGAATGAGATGTGCTAGGCAATAGAGCAGCCTGATCCCAATCAGGTAGGAGCCTGGCAGTGGGAACATTCCATCCCTCAGCCAGCCCAGCCTGGAGCCACGTGCACATCCATCCTGCCCCAAGGGGGAATTTTGTAGAGTTACATCGGTTCATGAGCTACCTGCAAACAAATGGCACTCCTGTGGCTGCCCACCCTCCTGGACCTCTGAGTGATGGCCAGGATAAGCCCTCCTATAAAGCCTCCCCAAATAAAGATACCAGTCTCTGTGCTGTGGGATGTACAATGGTTCACTGGTTCAGGGTAGAGAAAAATCACGATATCTTCTGTTAGGGGGAGAAGGGTGTTAATCATCTACTATGGGACTGCGTGGGGATTAAAAATCTGAGCTAGGTGGTCCAGGACCATGCCTCTGCCTACACAGGGACCACCCCACTGCTGGACTGGCTACCTGGGTCCATCTCACCATGGGACATTGGCAGACAAGCTCGAATCGAAGCAAATTCCTATCTGTGATCTTGTCTTCCAGTGGCTCATTAAAGTCATGTCCACCCTGGGAGGTAGTCTGCTCTCTAGTTTTAAGTTAGGATATGCATTTAAAATTTAATAGCTGTTCCTGAATTACTCTGTATCTACGTCCTCTAATTACAGAAGGAAAGCACACTGGGCTGTTGAATCTTAATCCAGGTTCGTTATTGAGTCTGCTAAATTGGGACATGTTGGACTTATAAAATTCCACATGTCGAGTTATCTTGAAAGTTTGAGCACAGATAAGCCCTAAGGAACTCCAAAGCCAGTGTTAAAGCAGGCTGGTTTATCTCCACGTTTAGGGAGCTGCAGAGAGACGTGCAGGATGATGGGATGGATGGGAAGGGGGAGGAAGGAGAACCAGAGGCTATCTCTGTCTTATCTCACACGGACAGATTTCCTGCAGCCAGTAAGTTTTGCACAGTGACCTGCCTTCGGCTCCGTGTTTCATTTGACCGTGGTGTTCTTGCTGCTGGACTGGCTATTCCTACTTCTCCTTTTCTTCTCGACAGGGTTCAGAGAGAGCAGCTGGCTGCCATCTTCAGACTGATGAAGGAAAAAAGTGACACGTTTGGAGAGATGTCTGAAGGAGACATGAAGGAGCAGCTCAGACTGTACGATATATAACCTTGCAGCCAGGGGAGGCTGTGCCCAAAAGCCATCTTGGCCCTCGTTATGCAGGACACTGGAGGCTGTAGTGCTTTAAAAGTGTCTCAGTAGTAATTTTGCAGTTCCAGTTTGTTTTGCAAACACATATAGGCCTGTGATATGTATTTCAAAAGACTTGTAATTCCTCAGCCTTTTAATCGTTTTTCTTTGCAGAGCTATCATCTCGTACAGAGATTTTTACCTCTTTCTGGCTGGGTCATATGTCTCAGTCCTACAAAGCAGTTAAACTCACAACTATTTCCCGGCCATGCTTTATGGAAATGAACTTTCAAGCCTAGTCTTTCTCAGTTTGACATCTGAAGAAAGCCAAAGATGATAGGTGCCGAATGGATGAAAATAATAGAATAACTCAGTTTGAAGGGTCCTGTAGTCCAGCCTCCTGCTGAAAGCAGCATCAGTTGTGAGACCAAGGTGGGTTACTCAAGGAGGGTCCAACCTCCTGCTGAAAGCAGGATCAGTTGTGAGACCAAGGTGGGTTACTCAGGGCTTTATCCTGTTGGGTCTTGAAAAGCTCCAAAGATGGAGACTGCACAACCTCTCTTGGCAGGGAGGCTTCCAACCCTACATTTAGAAAACAAACAGCCAAAGGCAAGGCATCGGTTCTCTGATCAGGGGTGTGCTGCCTCTCATCTCCCTGGAAGGAACACTTCATCCTCCTTCATGCTGGCTTTTGGAACCAACCCAGGTCGGTTCCGGCTGACCTCGTTGAGCTCATCCTCACGCCTGAGGAAGCAGCAGCAAACTCCAGCCTGGAAACACAAACATCTCCTCAGCTCCTGACACTGGTGAAAGGAGCACAGAAAGGCTGTCTGATTGCAGGGATGATTGTGTCCATACACAGATCCTGCTCTTCTCATACAGAATTATGTGGGAAACTACATGCTTAGGAAATCTCTGTGAATTTATCAGGTATTTTGAACAGTCTTGACCAGCCCTTGGTGGTTTGGATAGAGTAAATCAATGAGCATTCCTAATTAGAATTAAATGTCTTCCGGTGTTCTTATCTCTCCTATGAAATCCTGTTAAATATTTTCTTATCAGGAAGGATTTTCTCAGTTTTAATAATGTCTCACAAAGGGAGGCAACATTTTCTAACCCAGTTTTAGGGAATGATCACTTAAAAAATTAGGTTTGCTTTATTTTGTGTAATCCTCTTCAGTCTGAGAAAGCTAATATCTCGTTATCTGGTCACTGTCTCCCAGTACAGTGTGTCCTATAACATCAGACACTTAGACTTTTAAGAATCATTTTATCTTCTAATTGTTTTCACTGAGGTCAAGGCATATTTATAATGCAATCAAGTTTTTACTACTAATCATGACTTAATCTAAATTTAATGTCTGAAAATTACCTCTTCCTATTCAACATGAACAAATTAACTGGGGAAAGTAGTCCCATGATGTGAAACATCACGCTAGCTTGCTGTGTCCCTAGGACACAGTTTCCTTTGTCGAGCTGTGCAAAGGGAGAAATGTAGAAAACTTGTATGTGGGGCTTGTCCCTAGCTCAAAATTGGAATCAGGATCTTCTCCAAAAAGCAAGAAAAGGAGAGATAAGGTTTAGCTGATTTTTAGTCTTTGTCTTGCAGACTTTACAGTTGATTTCCAAAATATTTTTATATTTCTTATGTTATGGTTGGGTCTTCTCTGAATAGGAACACTTCTGGGGCAGAAAAAAAAATTCCTCAAACCCTTCAGCTGCAGAATATGCCAGCAGTGATCAGCAGTGCACAAGGGAGAGCAGCTGGAATTAAACCTGTCCTGTCCATACCAGCTCCGAGCATCATCACCAAAATGTTCCAATGCTGCTGATGACAGGACAGTGGTGAAAAATCTGTTATTCACTAGGCTCAAATTTAAGAAAAAAATGAAGATAAATAAAAAAGCCTCTGCCCCAGACATGAAACGAAGGGGTTTCAAGACGTGAAACCCGTGGTTTTGAGCGGCGCATTCCTCCATGTGCATTGGCAAGGCTGTAACGAAGAGGATCCGCTGGACACATCTGTGTGGGTCCGTGGAGGCGGTGGGGAGGGACCTGCAGCCATGGGGCATGTCCCGACTGGGCTGGGCAGCTTCTGAGGCCCTTTCCCGCTGGACTCATCAATATTTATACAGGAAATTTCACCAGTTGCTACGGCAGGATCTCCCCTTTATACAGGAAATTTCACCGGCTGCTGCAGCAGCGTGTCCCCTTCAGGGTATCGTCCTCTAAATAATCGCAGAACCACAGAATTAATCACAGACTCATTTGAGGTGACATTAGAGGGCATCCAGTTCCACCCCCACCCCAAAAGGGGATGGTGGCGGGGGGATCCTTGTGAGGGGCGAAGGCACAGGGGCCCCCATAAGAGGATGGCAGCACTAGGGGTCCCTCATGAGGGGATGGAGGTACTGGGGAGTCCCCATGACAGCATAATGGCACTGAGGGGTTCTCATGAGGGGACAGCGACACCGGGGGTCCCCATGATGCAGTGCCTGCACTCGGGGTCTCCATGAGGGGATGGCGGAAATGGGGGGTCCGCATGAGGGGGTGGCTGCACCGGAGGGGGGTCCCCATTAGGGGAGGCGATACCGGGAGTTCCCCATGACTGCACTGAGGGGGCCCTGTGAGGGGACAGCGGTACTGGGGGCTCCCCACGGCCGCGGGCCCCGCTGCCACGGCAACAAGGGACGATCGCCATTGGACTGACATGTCCCCGTTGGGCTCCCGTACGGCAACGCGGAACGGGCTCGGATTGTCCCCGTGCGCCCTCCGTAACCGCCGCGGCGGGGGCGGGGCCGGCTGGGGACGCGCCGGGACGGCCGTTACCCGGCAGCGCGCGTGCGCGCCGCGTGACGTCACGCGCCGCGAATGACGTCATATAACCGCTCCCTGAGGCGAGGCCGCTCCCGCCCTCACAGCGACGGCGGCACTGAGCGCTCTGTGAGGGCTCCGTGAGGGCTCCGTGAGGGCTCCGATTTTCGGAGCCTTCTAATCACGGACACAGAGTCTGGCTGAGAAGGGACACACTGTTCATTCTTCGCAGAGCGCTCGGGGGAGGTTTCCACAAATCAAACCGCCCAACGGGTGAAAAGTCACCTCTTTTATATAGTAAAATTCACATGAACCCGCCTGATACATACTTATTTCGGTGATTGATCTTTATTTGAGTGGTTAATCTTGGAACTCCATAAATCAAGCACAGCAAGGGGCAAAAAGTTACCTCTTTTATGCAGTAAAATTCATGTGAATCCACCTACCTAATTCATATTTGCTGCCTACCTAATGCATATTTGGGTGATGTAATTTTCCTGGGTGAATCTTAGAGGACAAGAAACAAAAGTTTGCCTTTTTTTCATTAAGCATTTTCTGTTGTAGAAGTTACCTGATGACATCAGTTATTTTTACAAAAGGTGAGAAAATTTAGCCCGTGGACAGATAATTCATCTTGAAGACATCATCCATGTCTGTCAGAGATCCAGGTTTAAAAAAAATCTGGAATGACTTGACAAAGGAACTTTAATAGATGGGGAGGCGAAGGCAGGGGAAGATAAAAATGAGCAGAATTCCCTTCTGGCTCTGCAGGTAGCTTTGATAGGGATCTCAGATTTCTTTACAGATCATTTAAATGAGCTTTTTGCAGGGATTGCTTGTGGAACTGGTGAACCCTGTGCTCCGTGGTGTGGTTGCAGGTGTTCTCCCCTGTGGAGCTGCTGTCAGGTCAGTGAGGGCTTGTCCCAGTGCATCCTTGCTGTTAAAGTCTCCGCAAGAGAAGAGGTGGCTTTGCACTGTCCTTTTCTTGGAAAAAACTGGAATAGTTACACATGGGAAAGAGTGTGGCCCCGCAAACACCATGAACCCTCTGCTTTTTGCGTTATTTTCCACCTTGTGTTGCCTCCTGTGCTATTCAGGGATTATTTACAAACTATGTCAAATATTTGGACTAAATTCCTCAGCGGTATTTTTCAGAATGAACCAAAGGCAAAATTCTTCACTAATACCCGCCAGAGGAGAGCAAGCAGGAGTTTCCAGACCAGCTCTGAAGTTATAACACCAAAAAACACCCCACTCCTTCCTTCCTGCCTCACCCTTCCAGTCCCTCGTGTCTCTTAATCACTGTTGCCAGGCAGGGAATTAATTTAAAATAGTCGGGACTTTTCCCCATAAGAACAAAGGAACAAAGTTCAAAAATCATGTGGGTAACAATCCATTTTAGATGATATAATTTCCTCTGGAAGGTGAAATAACTCCTCCTGAGAGTTACTGTATCTGGTGCCGATGGGGAATTGGGGCAGTAATCAAGCAGTGAGTGAGGGGCACAAACAGCTCCTATTTTAAGAAAGCAACTTCACCTTTATTGCCACTTTTGTTGGTGAATCACATTTTGATACAAGGACTGTATAAAAAGTAACCCCCTCAGCACTGAAGCCTTTTCTACTCGCATTTCTCTGAAGCTTTCTGACCAACATAACCTCAGAGGTGGTGAAAAATGTACAGTGGTGTCTTCTACCTCCTGGTTGTGGCAGCTGAGTGGTATTCTGGTTTTTTAATTCTTTCTCCATAATATGACTGAAGTTTTTCTCACAAAAGCGAGTGTTCATAGGGATTTTGACATGTCCCTATGTGTGAATCATCTTTCTTGTGAGTCCTCTGTAAACATCAAATGAAGGAGCAGAGTTTATGAGTTCTGGAAGCAGCACTAGATGATAAGAATTCCTAAAGGTGGGCTCAGGAGATGGGGATGGAGTGCCAGTGCCATGGATTTGAATCGGACTTTGTGCTAGGACAGGAACAGAGCAAAACATGGGAGACTCTGTGGTTTATTTTGTTGGTTTTTTGGGGCTTTTTTGTAAACTTTGAATAGATCTTATTCAGCTCATCCAGTCACTGGATCCCAGCCAACACTTCTGGAATAGCTGTAAGACATGTTTTTTGGGTTGTTTTGGGGGTTTTTGGGTTTTTTTCAGGTTTTTGGTTTTTTTTTCTTTTTACCTAAAGGGGAAATTCTCCTGTCTGAAATACTTTCTTAATTCCCAAAGTAGGTCAGGAATGCAGCCACTGAGGTATGTGTGAGTCACAGTGTGCTCAGCTGTTGGGAATGCTCCCGTTTGTCAACTGCTAAATTGCACTGGGAACAATAAACACGAAGTGGAAGCATTTCATAGTTTGTCTCGAAGGAAGGGGTAATTGATTTTGTTTTCCAGGAGAAGCTGGTGCCAGACCTACCGAGGGGGTTGTGACTGTTTCCAGGCGTTGAACCGAGCCGTTCGGGATGCTGCTGCAGGGAGGGATGAGGCAGCCCGCTGACATCATCCCGGGGAAGCACGGACCGCCTCAGCACATCTCCAAAATTGCCCGTGGGACTGGGCCAGGCGTGGCCGGGAGGCTTCGAGCCTCCTCCACGTGGGCCCTGGGGGCTCAGGGCACCACCACTGCCCGTGATAAATCAAGGTGAGGGAAGACGGGTCCTTACAGTGCCCTCAGTTTTTCCTCCTCTGCACTGGTGAAGGGATTGCAGCCCCGCTGAAAGGAACACTTGGAGAGAGGTGGTGCTGCTTGGTAGTGGAAAGTGGGGTTCTCTTTGGAGATGTTTGTTACTGCCCTCCTGGAATGGCTCACCCAAAGGTGGCTTGAACGCAGCCCTGCAGTGCTCCCAGTTGGAATAAAGCTCATATCCTGCAAATGCGGGGAAAGGAAGGGAACGTGGTGGGGGAGGCAGAGCCAGCACTGTTTATCCTCTGGATGGTGCTGTTGTGTTGTACAAAGAGCAGAGAGGGCCCGCAGAGCTCCGACTGAACATTTCAGGTGCCGTTCGCTCCGGGGAGGGTTAAGGATGTGCTCGGTCTTTTTCTATTCGTAAATCTCTCACAAATCCTGTACGTTGTGATCCACCTGTTCTCCAGCATTCCTGAGACTGGCTAAACTTAGCTAATGACTGCTGATGAGAAAACTCATAGTTCTGAGCAATTCCTCCTGGTCAAGACTAGGAGGGTTTTTTAACATCTTACATAAAACTTCCCTCAATCCCCCAGCCCCCGAGAGTTAAGATCTGTTTCACATGTGGGTGAGTATTCGTTGGCTCGAGGGAGTGCACTGAGCTGGCCTGGAGTCACAGGAAAAAAAAAGATTTTTCACTCTTGGTTAAACTTCACTGTGAGGGAAGAGAAGGCACATGCCTCTGAGGAAGCTGACGTTCCAGAGGCCAGGACTCCGGTGTTTAAATGTTGTCCTAGCTCCAGATAAGATCTGAAATAGGTATTTCCTACTGTAATGTGTGTGAGCTTGTGCTAATGGTCTTGGAACTTTATTGATTTGTTTTATAACTCTGTCATAAAGATATAACTGCAATCCTTACGGAGGAGAGGACATTGTGGATCATTGCCTCTGGCATTTGTCTTCCTTGTCAACGCTGTCATAACCCTTTTGTTGGAGAGAAAACCTGTAGCCTGTGTGGTGTAAGATACTGTTTTGCAACTGCCTGTGACTCAGTTCTACTGCTGATACTTGATGGAAGTAGAAATTAACTCAAAATGCTGGTTTTATGGAAATGGGAGCATGGTAAAGGAGTGGTGAAAGTGTTTAGTTTGTAGTAAGTAAGGAAGGGCTCACTGGTTCAGGAGCTCTCCTGGAAGGTGATGCTTTGACTTGGTAGTGCCTTCCAGCATCAGAGAACTGGCTGTCAGCTTCTTTCTTTGCAGATTCCCCAAATCGTGGTCGCAGAGCAGACCTTTGCAGAGAGATCTGCAATCTGCTGGCAGTAGCTGTTTCTGACCACCACTGCAAGTCCTGGGGGTACAGGTAGAACCCTCTGTGTGACAGCAGAGGGCTGTGTCTGGTGTCCCTGGGCAGGCTCGCGTCCGTCCTGGGTCCTGCAGCGGCTGTGCGAGCTAAGCAAGAGCTGGTGTCCGGGATGTGAGCAGGGTGTGCCCAACCAGAGACAGGCTGCTGCCGGTGTGGGGAAAGCAGAGGTCAGCAGAGGGAGTGTCTGACTCTCAGATGCCAGTGCTTCATAGGAGAAGCAAGTCCTGACTTCAGGTGAATAACAGCATCAGACTCATGCTTTAAATTCTCATCTTACTGTAACCTGTTTGAACACAGTAGTGGTTCCCTGCTGAAGCACAGGATCTTTTTAATCCCTCCTGTCACCTTGAATTCCCTTTAGCTGCCACTCTGTTTATGTGGAGCATGTCTTTTCATGTCAGCAAGGACCACTGAAAAAGCCAGCTGTTTAACTTTGGAGCAGAAACATAGCCCAGCAGCTAATGGAGATGACTGTGACCTTTGGTGGGAAGACTGACTTAGTGAAGATGGAACTGGAGGGATAAACCAGACTGCCTGGGGAAACATTTGCAAGGAGATGGAATGACTGACTGCTCAGGCTTGTCCCAGCATCTGACTCTTTACTAAAAGTTAGAGCTAAAATGGATAGTTTCTGAATACTTCCAAGATGTGGTCAGAATGGCTGAGAGGGAGACTCACACCTGCTGATTTCCGAACCTTCTGTTTGTTTTGGCTTTTTGTCAGAAGTTCTCCTCTCTGTGTGCTTATGTACTCCAGTTTTGAAGGGTCTGAGCAGATATTGTCTGTTCCTCTTCCATGCTCTTTGTTCTGTTTGTTTTTCCACCGTGATGTGAAGCCTGTGGATGAGTTACACAGGGTTTTATTGGCATAGCAGCAGAAACACCAGCAGAAACCAAACGGAGAAAATAGAAACCCCAGCTTTCCTCTGTACAGTCTACACTGAAATTTTCACACCCACACACTTAAATCAACTTTGTAGTGGTGAAGTTTGACTTTTGGCATGAGCAAGAAGACTCCTATTTCAGGCAGCACTACATGAAAATTTTAGGTTGGGTTTGCCAATTCTTTTTCCTCTGTGGGCTGTGTTTTTGTCCTGCACTGAAGGATTCCTGTGCCTCATCCGCTATCCTTGTGGCAGGAAAGAGCTGTATATCCTTAGTGAAGAAGGGGAGTGCCACTGTGTCCGAAGCCAGTGACCTTGAGATAGGAGCAGAGGCATTCTGAAAACTTGTGTTTAGGGGGAGTGTTACCTTCTACCTGCTTTCAAGCTGCCCATGGACAGCCAAGAGTGTTGGGCCTTACTTTGTGTGTAGACCATGACAGTTTCAATAGCCCTACAGAGGCACTGTTAAATTGGCAGTGCTGTGAGTGGGTTGATGGGATGGTTCCCTAAATTTCCTGAGGAAATTGCACTCTGTCCTACACACCTCCTTTCCTTTTTAAAACCAGCTGACAGCACAGCTGAGGTTGGAAATGGCTCCTCAGGGAAGTGGTCACAGCCCCAAGGCTGCCAGAGCTCAAGCAGTGTCTGGACAACAATTTCAGGCACAGGGTGGCATTTCTGGAGCTGTCCTGTGCAGGGCCAGGAGTTGCAATGGATGATCCTTGTGGGTTGTATTGGGTTTGTGTGACCAGGTTTTGGTGGCAGGTTGGCCACAGGGGTGGCTTCTGTGAGAAGCTGCCTGAAGTTTCTTCCATGTCCAGCAGAGCCAACACCAGCTGGCTCCAGGATGGACCTGCTGCTGTCCACTGCCAACCGATCAGTGATGGCAGTAACACCTTTGTGATAACATATTTAAGAAGGAATAGAAAGTTCTTGCACAGAGGTAACTGCACTCAGAGAAGAGAGGGATCAGAATATGTGAGAGAAACAGCTCTGCAGACAGCAAGGTCAGTGGAGGAGGAGGGGGAGGAGTTGCTCCAGGCACCGCAGTGAGGTTCCCCTGCAGCCTGGGGTGCAGAGCATGGTGAAGCAGCTGTGCCCCTGCAGCCCATGGAGGTTCATGTCGCTGCAGAGATCCACCTGCAGCCCCTGCAGGAGCCCACGCTGGAGCAGGGGGATGCCTGAAAGAAGGCTGTGGGAAGCCTGAGCCTGGAGCAGAGTCCTGGCAGGGACCTGTGGTGAGAGGAGCCCATGCTGGAGCATGTGACCTCGTGGGGGATCCACACTAGAGCAGCCTGTTCTTAAAATGTTTGAGTGCCCAGGCAGAGGACCTGCATCGAGTATCTTTATTGTTTATATAGGTGTCCACCAGAAGTGCTGTCTTGGATGGCCCCTCCATTCCCAGGCTGCTTCATAACAAAATTTGTGCCTTTGCCAGCCAGCCAGCTCCTCCTATGGCCTTTTGTCGCAAATGGTTTCTTCTTAAAGGGTGGATTTTCCTTGTTTGTACATGGATATACTGCACCCAGGGTTGATCTTCATCGTGCGTGACAGCTTGGTAATATTTGTACTGACAAGCCCGTGATGATGAGGCTGATGTCCCTGCTCACCTTTCTGCAAAAAGAAATGAGGCAGAGAGCCTCAAAATGGTGTGGGCTTTATCCTGCTCTCTGCACTCATAGTGGCTGGCTCAGCTGAGGAAAAGTGACTGTGCCAATGCTTGTGGGGGCACAGCCATGCAGACCCTTGGGGTTGGGATCTGGGAGCCCAGGGCTGATCCACCACGTTGCTGTCAGGTGGGAGAGCGGGTGGTGATGGTAATGGCAGGGCTCTGTCCCAGCAACCTCGGGGTCATCAGCACGTGGCGTTATCCCAGACCCCCTTGTACAAACCTTTCTTTGAACAAACCTACCAGAGGACAGGAGATCTTTTTCTTTCTTTGTGAGCACAAAATAGGACAAAATTATCCATATGTACCTACTTTTGGAGAAAAAGTTGGCTGAGGTACTGAGAGTCGACAGTCACTTAGCATGGTTATTAGCAGTCATGTTTAGGTGCATGTGGGAAGGGATGGTGTAAAGGTGTTCTGCTCATCTCTTCTCCAGGTGTCGATTCCACTTGCCAGTTGCAGTGTTGAAACAAAATTTGATCCCCTGGGCTCTGCTCCGAGTCAAATCAGGTTAATAAAACTGCTGACCAAGTGTCTGCAGGCATGAGTGTGTCTCAGTTTGGCTGGCAGGAAGCCCTGGTAGTGTTGGTGACCACCAAGTCCTTTTTAATGAAGCATACGCTGATAAATGGAACTGCAGGCTTCTGGTTTACTTGAAGTTGTAAGGCCAGACCTTGTCAAATTCTGGTATTAAAAGAAGCACAAGGCTGGCTGAATACAGTATTCTACAGGGAACAGTAAACAACTCAAGGAAGTGGCCTTCTTGGAAAATTGACCTTCAATTCAGCTGCAGTCAATAGACAATAAATGGTTTCACAGGATAAAAAAAAAACCAAAGACTAACCACGTGACAAGAGAGGAAGTTTTTTTCCTGGTTAGATTAGATAGCAAACCACATGAAATTCCACAAGTAAGACACCACCTATTTATCTTCANGGATTGAACCCAGGGCCTCTTACACCCCAAGACAGTGCATTTTGTACATGTGAGGTAAAGCTAACTATCAAATCAAATTGTATATGAATTTCCATCCATCAAACAGTGCAATTATTTTAATGTGTTTGTAGGGTACTTGACATATCAACGTGTTTTTAATAGATTGGTCTCCTAAACAATGGTGAAATATTTTGACAGTGGCGAAATAAATAACCCACCTTTGACTTGTGGGCTGGTGGAGCTTGGTGGATTCAGCCATCAGGGCTCCGAGGATGTTGTGGTGGAGCGACGAAAGATAAAAGCTGACTGATAAAGCTGAAAGCAAAAAGATACTCATGTAGTTTTGGGCAAAAGCAGAACAGCTGGCACCATCCTGGTTAAATTCTGATGTGATTAACTGCCTTTACTGCTCTGTCTCCTTTCTGTTTATTTTAGAGATGTTCTGTCTGGAAAAGAGTGTGGTGCTGTAGGATGGCTCCTCATCCTCCTGAATGCCAGGACTGCCTTTCAGCATCAGCTGAAGGACCCACGGTAAGATAATTTGCAAGTGCTTTAGGGTAAGTTGCACAAAGTTTATAAACCCAAGGGCTTGTTATTTCTCGGTGATTCTCAGAGCAGTTTACCATATTGTTTCACAGATAGCACACGCAGTTATCGACCAGCAGAATAACTTTTCATAGTTCTCATTTTAATACAGAGCAATGTGTCTTCTTGCTCTTGATTGTTTTATGCATAAGACGTTATTTTAGTTAACTGAGCTTGTGTTTACTTATGGTTACAGTACCGGGGGTACACATGGACTTAGATACTGAGCAAGCTGCCAGGTGGAGCAAAGGAGATTAGCAGAGTGTGATGCAGTGGTGGAGATTGCTTAGGGAGAGGGAGGGAAAGCCCAAGCACTGAGAGATAAAACAGGACCCAGCTGACATCTGCTTGGAATCATGGGGTTGGTAATGGCAGGCCAGCAGAGATTAGCACAAGGGCACCCACATTTGAAATCGTGTGTGAACAGCGCAGTTTAGGCTGCTTCTGTTGTAGGCCTGATTATTCTCAGCTGATAACTGCAAGTGGGGACCCAAGGCTTGAGGTGCAAGCTGCAGAGCTAGGAAGAAACACACTCATTGTATGCCCTGCCTGACTTCTCCATGGCACATGTTTTGGAAGTACAACTCGTGGAGGAGATGATTAATGTTATTGCACATCATTAGTAGAAACAGACTGGCTCATCCTCTTGGCTCTGGCTGAGACTGCAACAGAGGTGGCCTTCCTGGAATCTTTGAGACAAACTTGGATTGAACAGATGCTAAAGAGCTCCCAGGGAATCAGGAGAGAATGTGTGGCCCTTCCTGAGCACCAGGATCTCACATTTCCACTACAATAGCACAGTGCTGCTCTCCTGCCCAGCAATTACTTTGCCTGGGGATTTCCAAGTATGAGGTTGAAAGGTGGTGTGCATCTGCTGTGGCAAAGAATTCCCTTTTCTCCGTGGCTTACAAAAGGTTCTGTCAAGTTAACAGGAGGAGGGTGGAGCACCAGGTATGTATCTAAATAAAGCAGGAGAAGAACTGTTACAGAGAAAACCATACACAAAAGGGAGAGAAGGGAAGAGAAGCATCTGATTTCCAGCAGCTCCTCACAGGACCCTGCAGCTGTCCTACTCTTGCAGCTAAAAATGTGACTGCACTTCTCTGATGCTCCTGTCAGTCAGGAACAGAGAGGAAAGCACTATGAGGCCACATTTTCCCAAGTGTAAGACAGGAACAGGATGATTTATACCGCTCAAGAAGCAGGCTTACGTCTTGCATTCCCTGCAGCACTTTTCACCCCAGAGGATGCCAAATGGCACATTTGTCCTGCCAGAGATGTCAAGAGTGATGGTTTCTGATGTTAAGTCAGTGGGAAGTGTATGGGAAAGACCTTTACCAAGAAATATTTCACTTCTGGCTCTAAAATTAGTGGATCCCCACAGAGATGTGATTCTGTAATTCGTATCTGTGCAGGGACTGAATTTTGCTGCCAGATGTGATGTGCTGAGATAATATGCCTGCATTTTTTTTTGCCAGGGGTACGGAGAGGAATTTGGGCTTTGTGATTCTTGTGTTTCTTTCTCTGGAGCGGTGGAGAGTCCTTAAATGCTCCTGTTCCTGGCAGCTGTCAGGGACAGGAGCTGGAGAGGCTGCTTTTCTGATGGGAGGCCAACTAGCCATGAGTTTGATAAATTACTTCTTCACCTGTCTGCAGTGCTGCCCTGCTCCTTGGGAGACCAGCTCTCTGAGAGATTCCCAGTCAAGGAACAGAACTTCTTCCTTCCCATCAAACAGATTCTAAAACGGGGGAAAAAACTCCACAACCCATCTTAGCCTTGAAGTGGTGTCAGCTTGTCTCTCTGCCAGCTCTGGGGTGATGTGCTAGGCTTCCTGCTGGGATGGCACAGACAAAAGGCTGCTGAGGGAGGCATTTGGATAAAGGATCCCTGCTTCTTTCCAGCCTGTGTAACTCCAGCTGACGTTTCCAGCCGTTGTTGCTGGGAGTGTATTTTCCTGTGTTTTTTAAAAATTCTTTTAAATGAAGAGGCTCATCAGTCTTCTCAGCATTGTGTGTCTGAGGAAGGAGTGCTGGGAGCAGAGCATTTCGGTGCGATGGGGGGAATGTGAAGAGCTCGAGGAGCAGAAAGGCTGTGTGATGGCAGACTTGGTCTGCTCCACTCTCTTCAGGGAGATTAATTAACACCCAGAGCTGTGGCCATAGGGAACAGCTCAATGGCTGAGTCCTCACTGTGCTTACAGAAAGAGCTAAAACAAGTTCCAGTGACCAGAGCCTGTAATAGGGCCAGATTCAGAGCATTTACACCCCATGTACCAGTGATTGCTCCAGGCAAGGACATTCCATGGTGTGTGGGCACCGGCTGGAGGAACCTGCCCATGGTCCCATTACCAAGAGGGAGAGGGGGAAATAGTCTAGGTTGGACCCATGTCCCCACTGTCCCCAGGCAGTTCCTGTATGGGGGCACGAGCTGAGTGGGGCTGGACACCAAGCCCACAAATCAGCACTAATGAAAACCTGACAGGGTTTGCAATCTCTGCAGCTCTGCTGTGTGGACACTGAGCAGCCACTTGCTCATCCCACCATCAAAACCACTGTCTTTCTCTCCTGGGGCATTTCAGCCCATGGAGAACACAGACCACTTGGCTCACTAAGCTGTTCCCTCACTCCTGGCACAGTTTTCCGGGGCTTTGCTCTGTGACAGAACTCTGGGTATTCTTTAAAGTGCCACTGTAGAAGATGTGAGGGCTTTCTTTCAACAAATGCTGTTGTCTCTGGGTTCTTGTTTAGTTTTTGAGAGAAGATTTGGTGCAGAAGGGAAGGAACTAGCTGGAAGATAGCCAGTATCTGTGGAATTATGGCAAGCTTGGGAGTTTCTGGGCTATCAGTTTTATTTGGTGAAAGCAAGACAAACAGCTGTGCAGAGTTTGCTCTTGTAATTTCTTCCCCTCCAGACTCTCAGCCTGAAAGCATTTGCTTGTGAAGATGATTGCTGAACAGGGAGGGGAAAACAAGAACCTAAGGTTGCCAAGCCAAGCCTTTGCTAGCCCCAGGCATGACCACTGAGTAGTTGCATGCTGCAAACAATGTCATTCTTTTTCTCCCCCACTTATAACTCAGTTTTTATATCATCAAATAATACTGTGAACATGTCCAAACACCCCCAGCTTCTTTAGCAGCTTTATTCCACTGGCTTCCAGTCAAATACTGGTTTTGGTAGGTTGTAGACATCACTGAAAGACAAGTTTATCCTGCAGCAAAGATGGATCGATTTGTAGAACAGTTCTGTTCTTAGAGCACATCTTGTGATGTTCTGTTCTGTAGGCCAGAGACATGGGAGAGTGGAAAGCACACAGGGCACAGGCAAGTAAACAAGATTTGATACACAGCCCTGTGGAGAACGTGCACACAGAGAAGTTTATGGCACAGTTCAAATGCCAGCTGACGTCTTCAACATACGGTGTAAGATCTAATGACAATAAAGTTTGTTTATGAGTTAAAAAAAAAAAGCTAAGCAAACAAGGCAAATCTCTCTTTTATATGTCCAGGATGTAATTAAGGATGTCATGAGGTGGATGTGGAATTAAATGGACTATTGGAGATCAAAAAGGTCTGACAGATAACCATCTTCACGTGATGATCCCAGGTGCAGTTTGCTTAAATAAAAAAGTCATCTTGTTTTTACAGTACTGAAAAAACTTCTGCTGTGGGCATTGATGCTGAGAACTGGACACACCAGCAGTGCTGGGCTCAGAGTGTATACGCCATACGAGAAGCAGCATCTCCTGGGATTGCAGGTGGGATTGCAGGTAGGACTGCAGAGAAACATGCATTGGGAAAAGGACGCTGTGGCCCTTGAGAGGCCAGGCCCTGTGCGTTGTGCAGTCTTTGCTTTGTATCTTCCTGCCTGTGGGCTGGGAGCCCTGTGTATCCCAAGAATCTTACTTCTTATAGAGCTATTTAAGAGACCAGCTCTGCTCTTGGCCTCAGTTTTCACCAGGTCATCCCTGGAGAGTTCCAATACATCCCCATTTCCCAGTGTGACCTCATGTTTGAGCAAGCCAACCTGGCTGCCTCAGTTCTGACAGGCTGATCTCAGCAGTGGGGGCGGATGGTGAGGAAATCATGCTCTGAGGAAGTGGAAGTCCGTACTCTGACAAGGGATTTCGGTTTTCTTTTCTTATGCCAAGAAGGTGAAAAGCTCTGTTTTGCATATAGCAAGCCTGCTTTTGGCTAATGTGCTTGCCAGAGATTTGGATATTCCCCCAAACACAATCCTTCCTGAACAGAGAGTGCTACAGACGAGTTCTCCACAATCACCAGCGCAGATCCTTAAAAGCAAAGAAATCCATATTTTTCTGCTTGTAGGAATTTTTCTATCCCTTGTGGCTCTTGGTTTCGCAGTAATGTTACATGGAGGAGATTGAAGGGAAATGTTTCCTGCCCCCAGAATTTCCCTTTGGGACCTCTATTAACAAAAAACGTCTTGTAGTTGTGAAACCTGTTGACTGGCTTTCCTGTGACATAAAACAGGCACCTTCAGTTCTCCGGGTATTCAGTAACAGCCTGAGTGCTTCTGAGATTTGAGACACTGTCAGCAAAAGCTTTTGTTATCTGAGCTTCATTTTTTTCTAAGAGCTGTGCAAAAGCAGCCTATGTATAAGAAGCAATATGGCCATCTCCCCTTGAACTTTCAGGGTTAATATTTAACAACTTAAAAAAAGTTAAAATAGCTCTTTGCTGTAAAATTACATCTCTGGTAGAGGTAAACATTTCTCTGGATGTGGTGTCCATTTCTGCAAATCTTTCCCTCTGCTAGTGGGGTGATGTACTCTGGACTGCCAAAGATTGATTTCGCACTGACTGGGGATTTTCATAACATGAACTCCTCTTTTCTGTGGTGGATTTGCACTGAGTCTTACTTTGATTTGTTTCAAACCAGCCATGAGGGGTAAGATGGATGTGTATCTAGCCATCAGTATTTGGGGGCAGGGATTGCTTCTGGATTGGAGCTGCAAGCAATTACTGCATGAAGAATATATGTTTATGGTTGTGTCTAAAACCTTGGGCGGGTGGTGGTATGAAAGCTTCCTGGATTGTAACTATGGCCACTTCCATAGTTCTCATGTGTTTCCAATGATGCTTCTACCAGGTTAGAGATAAACGGTTTCCTTTTTTAGGGCAGACCAAAGTTATTAAGAAAAATACAGGAAACTTCTATTGTTTGCAGTAAAAAGCATTCCTTTCTCCACTCTTTGTTAAATAAGCCACTGGTGATAGACGGGAACAGTACAAAACTAATGTCTTGCCTGAGAAATTGGATCTGTGTGCAGTGTCTGGGAATGCTGGGAGACAGGGTGTGCACGTTGTTATAGGGAAATCCAGAGGAAAGACCAGCCCAGTCCTTCCACACGCCTTGGTGCGGCAGTGCCTGGCAAGCGCCTCTGGGCAGAGGCAGCAGCGCCTCTGACACACACGGGTATCTCACCATGCGCTGTTCCAGGATAGGGCTCCCTAAAATTGCCAAAGCCCTGATCTGCCTCCTTGTCGTAACACAGTTCTACCTCTTCATTGTCAATTCCAGCTCTTTGTTTGACTTGGCGAAGACAAAGATTTTCAGGTAAGGGACCTGTTTTTTCATGGCATGCGCTGTCTGGTGTGGGTGCTTGTCCTTGCTTTCTCTTTCTGTCTCTCTGTCTTTTTTACCCTGGAACTTGCACTTCTGATCTGAGTTGGGTGACCACTTTACTTTAACAGAACATGGTGTCGGAAGATCCACAGTCAAAAACCTGCTTTTCTTGGCTCAGTATTTTCCAGGGCTTCCTTTTGTAGCTGTCTAAAGCAGCTTTTGCTTCACTAATCCTACCTATTTTCATACTTTGGCACTACGTAGTATTTGCTTTTCCTGTTGGCTCCCAGAAGGACCTTATTCAGCTCTAATCCAGATTGTATTGATGGACAATGAATTTGGTGGGATAGCATTGAATTTATGGCAAGTTCAGCAGCTGATTCTTAACACAAATATGCTGCATGCTGGGACACCAATGTTATGTAGGCTTTTTTTTTTTTTGGTTTTTGGTTTTGGTTTTTTTTTTGATAAATGGTCACGTAAATCCTACAGGAATGGGTGTGGAGGGAATTGCAGTCTTCCTGCCAGTGATGCTGGAGACATCCTCTGTAGAGGAAGCACCGCTCCCCAGCCTCCCCACCACCCTCACCTGGTGCCAGGTCTCAGTGAGCTCCTCTGGCTTGGCTTGGTTGGGTTGGTTCTCAGCTGGATGTCTGGGCTGCTGCTGTGGGGGCAGGCAGGAGGAGTAAGGCTGGGAGCATCAGCAGCTCTTCCGGAGGTGACTTGAGTTCAGCTCAGCTCTAGCAGCTTGAGGTCACACTTTGAGGACAGCTGTCAATTTGGAGGGATTGGAGTCTGCACAAGGGAGGTGGGAGGGAAAGGAGAGAAGGAGGAAGGGAAGAGAGAGAAATAAAATCAGTTGTCTTTGATCCCAGAGCCCATCAGTGGCAGAGCTGGAACAAGAAGTGGCTCTCCATATTCAGCTGCTTGAAGTCATTTCCTTCTGCTGTAGTTTCAGAGAATGGAAATGCCTGTATTTATAAAACTTAAGTAAAACACAACAAAGTATGAGCTGTGTGTGGTTGTCTGTGTGGCAGTTTTATTTCTGTACCTTGTATGTCACGTAGAATACACAAAGCAGCATTTTCATGGCTTTATCCTCTATTTGTCCTTGGGCTTTGTAAAAGGGGAGGAAAATGACAGTAAATGTCATTGAGCTTCTGCAGTTGTTTGCCAGCTGGACTCTAGAGCCTGGAATTCACCGAGCTGCTTTGACCATTTGTCTGGATTTAAAATGCTGGTCAGGAGAGCAGGGTCCTGTGTAAGCACCAGTGCCTGGCCATGTGGGCCTGACTGCAGGGAGCAAGGTGTGGGATGTGAAGAGCCCTGGGTTTTACGTTTTGGTCTCTGGCACTGCATTTGAAGTTAAAGTGTAATAGACTGGGGTGGAATCTGCCCTGCAGGACAGCACATAGGGAAAGTCTGGAGTGGGGGATGGTTTCTCATACTGTCCTGTTTCATTTGTTCTCTGTGCTTTGATTTCAAAGTTTTAAACATCATCTTAAAAATACAACAGAAATTCACCAAGGGATTTAAGATCTGCCTGAGCTACTTTACCAGATTTCTCTTTATTTAGAGTGTCCATATAAAATCTTTCCTTCTGTTGGGCAGTAAACAGTAACACAAGTTTATACATGAAGCACTATGATAGAAAGCACATGCTGCACACTTGGTTGAAACTGGCTAATGATTATGAGAAAAGTAGAGCTGATAGGCCATTTGCTACAACCTCTCCTTTTTAGCCTTGCAAAGGTTCATGTATTTATCTGATATGAAATGATTTTTAAAAGCCTCCTTAGTTGATAATTTCCTGAACACTTTCAGAGTGGTATGATGTCCATCAAATTTCAGCAGCAACTGAGCTGCTATCTGCAGCCTGTTATCTGTAGAAGTGCTTTTCCTCCCATTTATCACTTCGGAAGCAATCCACAGCATTCTGAAGCAGGTGCGTCATGCAAAGGCTGAAACGTGAGTGTGGAATCAGACTGCCACAACCGTGCTGGTTTATCCTGAAAAGCTTTGCTGTACATAAAAGCTCAGCTGCAGATACCGTTCACCTTCCTTTTTCCTGTTCTACCCTCCAGCCATGTGCAGAGAAGAGGGAATGTTTAGGACAAAACCCCACCACTTCTGCCTTGATTTTTTTTGCTGGGTTTCAGCCCAGCCTTGTTGCAGGTGGCTCTTCTGCTGTTGGCAGATGTGTCCTCCTGTGATAACACTGTACCTGCCTGTGCCTCTGAATCAGGCAACAGGGCAGCTGCAATAAGTGCTAAAAATGTAGAGATTTTGCATTTTAATAGCTTCACAGTGTCTGCCTTCAGACACACGTGCCTGGTGAGTGCTGTGTGATGCCCTTGCATTACCTGACTAAGGCGGAGGAGGAGAGAAAGAAGTGCCCTGCGGCCCCAAAAGCTCAAGAGGTGATGTAGGGTAAAGAAGTGAGTTTCACTTCTTAGACTTCCCTTCCGGAATTCTGGAAGATCTTCATGCTCTGTTGCTGAAGCACAGGGCTCTGCTGGCAGAGGAGGGAGGCAGATGGCTGCCTGCATGGTGTGTGCCATGTCCTGAGCCCAGGATCTCCAAACCAACCCCGCAGTGCTCTGGGGATATTGCCAGGGGGCCTGCCCAATGCGTGGCAAAGCTGGGCTGTACTGGTTGGCTGGTTACTGCCAGTGTGAATGTTTCATGTGCCAAGTGCTGAGGAGAGGAGTGTGTGCCTCTGGGATTTGCCTAGTGGGGACATAAGCAGTATTCAGGCTAGAATGGTGTAGGAATTGAATAACATTTTGGCAAAGTTCAAAATTAAATTGCTGTAAAGCATAGAGAAACGCTCAGAGTCGAGCACTAGAAATGGGCTGAAGGGTGTTCAGTGTTGTGTGTGATGTATCTGCTTTTCCTTTGATTGCATTCAGGAAAGTGAACATTTTCCAACATGCCCCAGAGACCCAACAAGTGGACACCCAAGAGCAACAGGGTTTAAACTATTCTGATAATGGGAACTCCAGAAGCATTTTAAAGGTGACTTTGGGAGAACACATCACAAGACTCAATGATGTGGTGAAGAAGACACCAAGATGGAAAGGAAAGGAGGAGCAGAAGGAAACAATGAAACCAATTACCTCGGTTAAGGAAGTCAAGGAGAACGTGTCTGTGAAACCACCACCCCAGCTGGAGGGAATCAAGAAGACAACAGTGAAAACAACCCCTATGGTGCAAGGTAACAAGGGGAAAACAACAGTGAGGCCAGCTCCACGGGTGGAAGAAGCCAAGGAAAAGACAACAGTGAAACCACTTCCGCAGGAGGAGGGAGGCAAGGAGAAGGCAACAGTGAAACCATCCTCTGGGGCGCAGGGAGTGCATGAGAAAAACACATCCAAAGACCAAGCAAAACCCGAAGTGCCTCCTGCATCAATGAAAACTGTAACACCTGCTCCTCAGGCTGCTGCAGTGACACAGAAGAGGAAACTGAGCGCTGCTAACTTCACCTCCGAGCCGCACTGGGATTTCGAGGATGAGTACCTGCTGGATAACTCATCCCCACCCTCGGTAGGTGGGATGGTGTGGATGGTCACCAAGAATGGTGCCTCCCCATTGACCTCCTTGTCTGCTGGCCCCTGGGCATGTGTACCCTTTGCAGCTGAGAATGATTTCGGAGCTGGTAGGTCACTCATTGGGATATGAAGATGCTGGTGGGCCCCAGACAGGAAGACCTCTGTATACAACATCTGCATTCACATGAAGACTCAGGATAATTCCCTTTGAGCATCTCATAATTACTAGTGTCCAGGAACAGGGCCTTTAGGAAAGGAGTAAACTACAGCAAAGTTCTCAGCAAGCAGGTGAGACAGGTTGTAGTGTCTCATACTGTCTCTGTCCCCCATCCTGTGCTGGTAACTCTTTGTGAAGCTTACCCAGAGCAGTTTTCCCTGACACTCCTGTTTCTGGAAGGCTTGGAACAGGTGGGTCACCTTCTCCCTTGTTGTGTCTCACTCCCAAACCTGGTCTGTAATTCTGCAGAGAGATGGAGTCACTAGAAGCACTCCCCCCTGCCCCTTAATTTCCTACATGATCAGTTTTCCCTAGTTCCTCTGGTACTGATCCAGTCTAGCTCTGGAGGCACGAGAAGTACCAAGCCTTGGACGGTACCTGCTTGAGCAGGAAGGGAATATCCCTGTTTCTGGACATCAAATGTGCTGTGAGTGAAATGGTGTCACCATGAAACCCTTGACAATGTTGTCCTCAGTGCACTCCTGTGGTGACAGGCAGAATGAGGGCTGTCTCCTCAGGCTGTGACAAGGTTGTCATCCTCATCCACTGCAGAGAGCCCAGCTAAGCCATGGAGCACTCAGCAATGCAGCTGTTGCTGGGGATTTGAGCTGGGCATGACGGTCCACTTGGTCTCCTATTTTGTCTTTCAGTAGGTGTTTGGGGAAGGTGTTTAAGAAAGTAGAGCCCAAACTGACTCAGCAGAAAATTCAGTGTAGTGGAGCTGTTTGCTTTCCATCTGCACACACAGCCTCACTCTTGCCAGCTGCAGCGAGACCCCTATTGTAGGATAAGCTGGCTTGGATTCCCTTCTCAGCTGCACATTTCACTGATTTATTTGTGACACTGAACAAGTTGTTGCACATTTTTTCTCACCCTTAAAGGGAGTGGCAGTGGTGATCTGATTCCATGTGTTCGTCAGTGTTTCCTCAGGTGCACTCTTAGGACCTTGTGAGATGTGTTGCCAACAGGGACTGCTCATTATAGCATATATATATATTATTGTAGCATATTCTTAGTACTTACGGCTTTATTTGATGCATTTAGGTTAGACCTATTACAAATGTTAATTTGCATCAGCTAATGAGGCCCAAAGTCAGTAAAACATTTAAGCATGACAAGCCTGTTGTTCTGAAGAGGAAAGTCTCAGAGACTTGGAGTCATCCTGGCTCCCTCATAGGTGACTTTTCACCAGCTGGTTATGGATGTAGTGCTAAAATTCTGCTTCATGTTCCTGGTGATGGGGATGCTGAGGGGAACGGAGGAGGTACCGCTGGAGTTTTTGTGTTTCTGGTCCTGTCACGCACTGGCACACAAGCACTGGCACTCAAGTGAGGTTTATCAGCTCTGCTCATCAGTCATTATTGTTTCCTTTTTGTTTTTCAAGACCTGCTCTGAATCAGTGAGGGCCAGGGCTGCCAAGTCTGACTGGCTGCGGGATCTTTTCCTGCCCAACATCACACTCTTCATAGACAAAACATACTTCAGTGACAGTGAATGGAACCGCCTGGAGCATTTTATACCCCCCTATGGCTTCATGGACCTGAATTATTCACGTGAGTCCCTCGGGCTTGTCAGGATGGGACTTTCAGACTCCTAACAGGAATCTTACGCTGAGTAGCTGGAGGTTTGCAGCATCTTCCCATCAAAGGCATCAGTCTAGGAGGATCTCATGGTGGAAACTCTGGTGGTTTCACTGTGTCCATCTCAAAGGCTCTTGATAACTCACCACTGTGTTTGCTTCACAGTGGTAAAGAAGGTCATATCCTTGCTGCCCCCAAATCCCCACCAGCAGCTGCTCCTGGCCAACCATGACAGCAGCGTGCCCACATGCATCAGCTGTGCTGTCGTGGGGAATGGAGGAATACTGAATAACTCTGGGATGGGCCAGGAGATTGACTCCCACGACTACGTCTTCAGGTAAGGCAGGCTTCTTTCTCAGAAGATGCACAGCTAGCTTGTTGTGGCTAGCCCCTAACTGTGGCTGGATCACTTCATCTCTTCTGGTATTCCACTCATTCCCGAGTGCCAAAGTGACGGATGGCAGGAGATAAAAAGTCCGAAAAGTAATTGGAATGTTACTAAATATCCAAAGCCTGTGCTCACAGATGAGCCATAAAGAGCCATCTCCACAGCAGGGGCTCTGCTGCAGATCAAGGTGCCAATCAGAATGGGGCTAGTCTTCCCTTCCTCCAGGCTAACACTGTTTTTTCCTATTAGGAACGTGCATGTGAGGAGTTTCAGTAGTCACCTAACTCTGCTCCTCTGTTTGACTTCCTTGGCCAGGGTGAGCGGGGCTGTAATCAAGGGTTATGAAAAAGATGTGGGAACAAAAACTTCCTTTTATGGATTCACAGCCTACTCCCTGGTTTCCTCTCTTCAGATCTTGGGACACAGAGGGTTCAGCAACATCCCACAGGACAAAGTAAGTGAGATCTCTGCTGTGTGCATGCACAGCTTTCACAGGGTGCTGTTTGTCTGTGGCCTTCAGTTCTGCTCTTGCCATGAGGAGCAAAGGGCTGAGGCAGCCCTTCAGCATTACCCTCGGTGAGGGAACCTGCACTGCCTTGGCTCAGAGTCAGTGTTTGCAGTGGCAAGTTGTGTCAGTGCCACCCCAGCCTCGCAGAAGGAGCTGCACATCAGATGTTATCCCCATTCTGTTACTATGGGCTAGTTGAGAGCTGCAGACCAAAGATGTGTGTTCAAAAAATTCAGTGAGCCAAGATGTCTGCTTGCATTTTCTTTGAAGTGCTGTTCACTAATGCTCACTTATTTTCTTAGCATGTCAGATACATTCACTTCCTGGAGGGAGCAAGAGACTATGAGTGGCTGGAGGCTCTTCTGCTCAACAAGGACATCAGGAAAGGATTCTTGAACCTCAGCGGGTAAAACAAACTATAGCCTCCTCTACCTCTCCAGTAAGGAGCTCTCTGTTGTGCTCTTTTCCTCTCCCAGTGCTCAGCCGTACAGAGGACCAGGCCAGGGTAAAGCCAGGGTAAAGCCTCCCTCCCCTGGCAGACTTGCCTGCAGAAATCTCTCATTTCCTCCACAGCTCTGAGCACTGCTGTAGGCAATACACCTCCTTCCCAGAGGTAGCTGATTTCAGTGACGTGTGGCCAGAGCTTAGAGAAAGCTTTGTGGTTTTTGGGGATGAACACGTGCTGCTGGCTGGTCTGGTGTGGCCTGCTCATGGATGAAGGCCTGGTTTCACCAATTTTTGCCTATAAAAACACATGCTTTTGATATTCCTGTCTCCTCTTGTTGGCTCTCCTCCCTGGCCTCTTCCTCTGCAATGCACACAGACTATGGAGGCTTTGTCGTAATGTGGGAAACGTTACAGAATATCTTCACAGTGTTTGTGGTTTTCTCTTAACACCAAGGGCATCAGGGCTGATCCTTTCCAGCTGTGATGAGGTGCTGAAGCTTGTCCTAAGTCTCTCCATTCCTGTCCTTAGGCAGAAGCCCCGGCAGAAATTCGATAAAGATTTCACAATGGACAAATACCTGGTGGTTCACCCTGATTTCCTCAGATACATGAAAAACAGGTGAGCTGCTGCTGGTGTGCTCTATCAGGCTTGTTTTTCCTGGCCAGCACCATCTCTCTCTGTCTCTGGCCTCTCCTCCCTTGTAACCACAGCTCCCTCTCTTGTAACCACAATTCCGCCCCACCAGCAGCCTGGGGATAAGTGTCAGCAGCATGAACTCAGCTGAAACTCTCTCTGGTGCTGCAGTGGGGTGCTGGTGGTGGGTAAACATCCACAATCTGTGAGCTGGAGAAGCAACAGCCATCAGACAGTTTGGTTTTCTGCATCCAAAAGAGATCCAGGGCCAATTGCAACTTTAGGTGTAGGAAGAATGTTGCTGAAGTGCCAGAATAGTTATCTCTGGTTCAGGACCAGCCTTTCATGTTGCCCATTGCTTAGCACCTTGGAGGAAGGCTCTGTAACAGACCTCTGCAGAGATTCCTTTTAGACTGGGGAGGTTGGTTGTGCCCTCAAGCACAACAACAGGCCCTTCTTCAGCATCCCGTTTGCCTGGTCTGGCTGCTGCTCTTCTGTGCCTCTCCAAGCCTTTCCACAAACCTGCTAGCCACTGTCACCATGAGCTCTGCCCATCATGGGCCAAATATGACCAAGAGATGGAGGAACAGGAGCTCCTGTTGTGCCCTGCTTTGGCTGCCTTTCCCCTTCAGTCTCCTTGAGAGCTGCTGCCTTCCCTGCAGCCAGATGGCCAGCACTCCCTGCCCGCTCTGCCGTCCCCCCTCTGACTTGGGTCCTTTCCAAGGCCAAGAGGACTCCATGCTATTTTTTCCCAGTGTTTACTCCTACTTTCCTAACAACTCCTGGCACAACACAGTGCAGCTCCTGGCAGGTTTTGTGATGCTCCTCTGCACCTTCCCTATGTCTCGTTTCACTCCTAGATGTGGGTGGGGAGCAGAATATACCAAGGAGCTTCAAAGCCATTTCTGCACCACAAGGCAAAGGATAGATTTAAGAGTAGTGGGCTTTAACCTACAAGATCCTTTAATCCATCCCCTCTTTATCCCCACTGCCTCAAGACCTACCACTTCCACCAAGCTGGGGCAGTGCTGGGCTTAGGTTGCAGTGCAGGTGGTGGAGAGTTCTGGGCATACTCGTGGCTTCTCTGAAATGCCTCATATGGCCCCAAGCTGCTGCAAGGAGGGAAGATGCCACATGGGCCACAGGGGGACAAGGTGTGCCCTGCTTGAAACACCACAGCCAGCAACTCCTTAATGCTTTCTTTTCTCCTGCTGCAGGTTTTTAAAGTCTAAAAATTTGGAAAAACACTACTGGAGGCTGTACAGACCCACAACAGGGGCTTTCCTGCTGCTGACTGCTCTCCATCTCTGTGACCGGGTAAGGGCACAGTGATTCTTGCACCCAGAACTGTCTGGAAGTGGGAACAGGGGACAGAGGAGAGCAGGGGTGGCTGCCTTCTGCCTCGAGAGTATATGGGCTCGTGTCAGCTGGAGGAGCAGACTGAAGACGAGAAACAGCCCCAAAATAGCTCCCACAGAGGTGGTGAAGCCTGCTGTGACCTAGAGCATATGATCTCCCGGGGAGGCAGTAAGAGGACAGCAGGATCTCTGGAGCCAATGCTCACAGTCTGGTCCTTCTGGACCCCCACACAGGGTCACCAGAGAAGCCCCAGCTGGCATCTCTGTCATGTGCTCACTCCCTGTCTGGTAGCTGTGTCCTGTATTTCACCTGCTCCCTCCATCCCTGGTACCCCTGCCCAGTGAGCCCTGCATCTTTCCCAGGTCAGTGCCTATGGCTACATCACGGAGGGGCACGAGAAGTACTCGGATCACTACTATGACAAGGACTGGAAACGTCTGATTTTCTACATTAACCATGACTTCAACCTGGAGAAGCAGGTGTGGAAAAGGCTTCATGATGAGAATATCATGAAGCTTTACCAGAGATCCTGACGGTGTGGCAAGGGCCATTGCCTGGGAAATCTCAACACCACCTCACTGGGAACAGAAGAGGACCACCAGAGCCAAGGTTAGCTCTGGACTGCCAGGCACATTTCATCCCCACAAAGACATTCCTCTCCTTCAGCACCTCTGTTATTTCACAACGGTTCAACAAAGATATGAACACTGCAGACCCAAAGACCAACAAGAAAATGCAGCGTGCCAGCAAAGTCCCATCTGGCTGTGCTGCAAGACTCCTGCTGGGTGTTGTAGGCATTGGTGTTAGGAGACCAGAATCCACAGTGGATATCCAGTGTCCTTTGTTTAATCCAGGTTTTCTCACTTTGCAAGGAGATGCTGCTCAGGCTGGGGCCACTTCTCTTCTGGGTGGATCCTCTCCATTAGCAATGCCCATTTTGGAGCTGGGTATTGTCTAAACAAACGCCCTGAGGAGCTGGAATGGATGAAGGTGGACACATAGATCCTGTTTCAGGTTTGTCTTAATTTCTGTGGGGGCTGCTCTCACTCTGCTTGCTGCAGATAAAAAGGATGGACTGGACACTTCCAGGTAACTAATCTGAGAGAGAATGGGTTTCACTTCTGCTCCCCAGTGTGGCCTTGCTATGACACTTCCAGAGGAGCACTGCCATCAACTCAAGGGCAGGTAGCTGCTCTCCATGGTACAGCAGACCTTCTGAACCTGGTGCCTCTTGCTCCAAGGCTCCCCTGGCTGCCCAAAATGTGAATTCTGTGGCATGGACCTGATGTGCCAAGTCCTTGCATAGCTGGACTTTGTCATGCTTGGCTCCCAGCTGTGCCAGAGCGCTGTGTTTGTCCTATTGCCAGGAGAGGTAGGAGCTCTCCAAGTCCAGGGATGGATGCTGTCTGTCCTTGCTGCTGGCTGAAGTGCCTGTCCCCCGTGGTGCTGAGAGGGGCCGAGCTGCAGCCAGCAAACCTGGGGTGTGTTGGCATCCTGGAAGAAGTTTTGTAAGTGAAATAAATGGCACTACTTTGGCCAAGCTGATCTTTCGTGCAGCCCTGTGGGTTGTGGTTATTTAGTGTGGTTATCTCGGCTCTAAAGGCTGAGATACAGCCGATGACAAAGCCAGGAAAGGGCGAGACTGAGGGGTAAGGAGATTACCTCCACCTGGAGAAGCTCTGCAGCTTGTGTGGATACACCTGAGCATCCCCCACCTGTTCTCACCTCGCAAGACAGGGACCAGCACCGGCCAAACACCTCCCTGAGGAAGTGGGTGAACACCTGGCGAGTGTGCCCTTGTCCCAGCAACTGCTCCCCAAGTATATCAGATGCTCAAGGCAAGTGCATGAAGGGCTGGATGTTTCCCCCATGACACTGTGCAGGCAAAAAGCCACCTCCAGAGTCCCAGCAGGTCCAGTGCATCTCCCTGGGGTTAAGCAGCTGCACACTCACTAGACCTGCTTTGCTTGTGAGTGTTTTTCCATTTCTGCAGCATTTTCGTTGGGGGCAGCAGCGTCTCCAGGGACTCTCTGGGCTCCGGGGAAGGCATTTCAGCCGGGATTGTCAGCAGGGTTTGTCAGGCTTGATTTCCTTTGTCCCTTTTTCCTTGTGCTGCAGAGAGGCCAGGCAGTTTCTCATGTCTCACTGAGCTTGTTTGTGGAGGACAACCCCCCACACTGAGAATCTAGATGCAGAATTCAGCTTCTCTGGAGAGGGTGTAGCCTGTGCCTGGCTGCTCTGCCCATGCGAGCCCGCAGTGTCCGTGGGAGCAGGGAGCTGTCTGAAACACACTGTGCCTCTTTTGGGAATGATGTAGCCCTGTGGGAACACCAGGCCCATAGGGAGCCACGGGCTTTGGAGCAGACCAGAAATCCTTCCTGAGCAGCAAACAGGGAAGGCTGAGTGAGGCTGGTCGCCATCCAGAGCTGCCTGAGGAGAAACTCCTGCACCCAGGAGCTCTGGACCTGCTGGGTGCCCTCAGCCCCTCGTGGTGGCTGTGCGCCCTGTCCCCAGGTGGCCCTGGTGGTGTCCCCTGTCCCCAGGTCCTGCAGGCTCTCCCCGATGGGCTGTGGGTGGGCAGTGAGGCAGTTTTGTTCCTTGCCTGTCCCTCAGGCCGTACCACATTGCTGTGGGTTGCTTAGTGACCAGCTCCACCGGGTATTCTTCCTGCCTGAATAGGGCTTTTCTCTTCCTGAGAAGTTGGAAGAAGTTTCTGTTAGACCTTTCCCTGCCCCCTCCTCCTCTTTTGTTTCTCTGTCCTTTGGGAAGCAGGAAGGGGCTGAGTCCCACTGAGCAAGGATTCCCCTGTGGGTGAGGAGGTTTTGGGGATGGGCTGGCAGCCCCCAGCCCACGCTTTTCCCCTGTGCCGAGGCTTCCCAGAGTCAAGGGAAGGAAACTTCCCAGGAGGCTTTCCCCAGAGCCTGTTCCCTCCAGGCTTTTCTCTCAACACAGCTGACACGGTTTGATGTTATCAGGGATAATCTTGGCTGGAGAAGGGCCTTTGCTGTGGTTTGAAGTTTCCCAGCGAGCTCAAAGCCACATCCTTCCTGATCCCACGAAAGCAATTCTGACCTGATGGTCCCCCTCACCTCCTCACTTTGCTCCTGTCCCCCCTGCACCAAGGCATCCCATCCCACAGTGGGCTGGCCAAGGTGTGGCACACACTGGGACACATCCCCTGGAGCACAAGTCCAGCTGTGCCTCACCAGAGCCACCTGATCCTGTGGTGCCGGGTCCGGAGTGGCTGCAGGAGGTTGAGCGGGGTTGGAGGTGGCACTTCCCGGCAAACTTCCAGCCTGGCACAAACTAATGGAATGAAGCCTGCAGAGAGCAGCTACAGCTGGAGCACCCTTGGCAAGAGCCAGGATTCGGGAATGGGCACGCACCCAGCAGGGTGAGTGTCCCAGGGTGAAAGCAGCACTGCCGGCCAGTGCTGTAGCATCCCCAGCCTGCTCAGTGCCGCTGGGCAGAGCCAGTGCCGTGGTGCAGGGCCACCCCAAAATCCAGGGTTCTGTGGTTGGCACGACATCAAGCTCGTCCCTGTGCCACCAGGTGGCAGCTCCTGTTCAGGGATCTGTCTGTGCCGGGTCTGGCACATCCTGATGTGCCACCGAGTCCCGGCGCTGGGCACAGCCCTGCAGCTGCCTGCGGTTTATGGCCCGGGGGCTCCCTGGGGTATGCAGGCACACGTGGAGCAGAGGTTCGGTACCTTGCAGTCACAAGGTGTGTGCAAAGCTGTGGCCCCTGCTCCTGCAGCATGGCACGGAGCTGAAGGCAGCACAGGCAGAGGGACTGATGGTGGGATCATCCTGAGGGATGCTCAGACACAGCAACTCCTCCTCCTGCACGGACACAATACCCAGTGCCAGCGACCAGTGGATTCCCCACTGCCAGCCAGGAGCTCTGGGGGCTGCAGGATTTAAAGAGAGACATTTGATTTGGGGGATAAATACACCACTGTGCCTCAGCATGTCCAGAAGTTGCTGTTTTGTCAGCCCTGCTTTTTTCAAAAGTCCTTGGTAAGTACCATGAACTGTTATTACAGCAGTGCCAGACTCCTCCTGGGGTTCCCCAAGAGTTAACAGCCTTTAAATATTCCCCACCAGATCACAGAAACCAAAACCACTTGTCACCCAGAAGCTCTCATGGTGTCACCTTCCTGGCAGGGCTTCAAAGTTTTTGCTTCATTTCCACCTCTTCCTTCTTTCAGCGTGACTGCTCACCTGCACAGCAGAAGCAGAGACCACCCTGTCCTGCTGTGTGTTCACACAGCTCCTAGACTGAGGATGAAGCAGGAGGAAGCAGACATGGACTTGCTGGGGGACAGGGATGCATCTTCGGGACAAGCAAGTGGTGCAGAGCCCATCTCATCCCTGCTCCTGCTCAGTTCAGCCTTGCTCTCCGGATCCTGTCTGGGCTTGGCCTTACCAGGAGCAGGGACAAGGTGAGCTCTGCACCATGTCCTGGGGTTTGAGGTACCTTCTAGAGGTGGCAGCCAACCCCAAACCCAACCACGTGCTGGAGGGAGCCACTGTGTGTGCCACACACACCTCCAAGGCAGCCTTGTGCCATGGTGGCACATCCATATTGTCTCTCCTGTCTTTTTCCTTCCCAAGCAAGAAACTGAGGCCCAGAGCAGCCGGAGCTGGATAACAGCACCCAGCTTCCCAGCATGGAGGTGCTCCCTCTGGATGTGTTGCTCTCGAGCTTCTGTGGCTGACTGGGTGCTGTGGGAGTGTGGCAGAGCTATGTGCCTGCTCCAGGTCAGCACAAAAAGCTCTGTGCTGGGTGCTGTTTATGTTCCTCAGTTGCTGAGAGGTTTGAGGCAGGCCTTGGGGGCAGAGGGTGGGAGGTTCCCCCTCCTCACCTCTGCTGGGTGGACCTTCTCCCTTTCTTGGGGATGTGGTAGCAGGTAAATCCAGTTGGACCAGAAAAACTATCGATAATAAGGGAGGGAGAACAAGATAAAGGAGCAGCCCATGGCTTTGTTGTGCAAAAAGCACCAGCTGACCTGCCAGGAGCCCTCACCTCCAGGTGCTGGAGCAGGGCCCTGCAGGTAAACAGCTCCAGGGGGTGCAGCAGGACTCCTCTGCCAGGCTGAGCAACAGGACCTTGGGTGCTGCAGGGCTTTCCCAGCTCGGCCTGGCCAGCCCTTGGGGTGGTAAATTCTGGAAAGACACTTTCTGAGTCCTGGGGACATCCCAAGCCTGCCTCCATCCCTCCCATGGCAGCCATGCAGTGTCAGATGGGACCACACAGGTGGGTGGACAAGAGACTGGGTCACCCACCCACGCTCAAACATGGTGTGCCCTCTCCCCAGCCTTGGGGACAGAGCCCGGCCTGACCCCAGGGACATGGGGCTTTGAGCAGACCTTAGGGACTGGTTGCCCTGCTAAGAGCAGGGCAGGACCAGCCCACANGCCTGACCCCAGGGACATGGGGCTCTGAGCAGACCTCAGGGACTGAGGGCAGGATCAGCCCACGTCTGCTCTGCCTGGTCCAGAGCTGGCAAGAAGGGGGAAGGCAGCAGTTTGCATCGTCACCCTAATTTCTCAGAGGTGTTTCCCAGCTCTGCACCTCTCCAGGGCATAGCCCAGAGCCTCCCAGGCTGCCTTATGCCAGTGGAGAGGGGATGGCCTTTGAACTGTGTGTTTGGCTTATCTGGGCCCTGGTCAGCGGTCCGGGGCTGGCCAAGGGCTCTGCCATGTGCAGGCACCTGCGATAAGAGCGGGGCTGGGCCAGCAGGGCCACGGGGAGCGAGCCAGCATGAGCCAGCCTAAGCCACATCCTGCCACTGCTCGTGAGGTCCTGACCTGCCACCTCAGCCTATGGCTTGTCCCAACAACCCTCCTGCTTCGGGGAAGAGCAGGAGGGGACTATAGGGTGTGTTTCCCTGATGGGCCACATCCTGCCACACTGGCACAAAGATCACAGGGTCACAGAATCAATTTGGTTGGAAAAGGTCTCTGAGATAATTGATTCCAACCTTTGACTGGACACTCCCTTGTCAACTAGACCATGGCACTGAGTGCCACATCCAGTCTTTCCTTAAACACCTTCAGGGACAGTGACTCCACCGTCTCCCTGGGCAGCTCATTCCAGTGCCTGACAGCCCTTTTTGTGAAGAAATTCCTCCTAATGTCCAGCCTAGACCTCCCCTAGCTCAGGACTATGTCCTCTCATCCTATCACTGGTTGCCAGGGAGAAGAGGCCGACCCCCACCTGGCTACACCGTCCTGTCAGGGAGTTATAGATAATGGTGAGGCCTCTTCTCCAGGCTAAACAACTCCAGCTGCTTCAGCCTCTCCTCATAGGATTCGTGTCCCATACCCTTCACCAGCTTTGTTGCCCTTCTCTGAGCGGCTTTGCTGCACCCTGAGCCCCTTTCCCCACCCGCAGCATGGGGGTATGGGCAGGGCAGAAGGGCAGAGCACAGCCCTGAGCGTCTCTGCCCTGCTGTCACCCCCATCTCCAGGCATCCTCCGTGTGGTCACTTCTCCTGACTTTGGTTGCAGTAACATCTACAAATCCAACGCAAATCCAAGCAGAGAGTGCCAGGGAGCAGCCTCAGCGGGCGCTTTGCCTGAGCCCGTTTCCCCCGGCAGGGAGCCTTGGGAGAGGAGCCGTGGCGGAGCCGCTCCCGCTGCCCTCCCCGCCCCATCGGGCAGGGGCCGTGCGCCAGCCTCCCGGGACATCTGCTGATGAATTTTTCATGCTGCCGTGGCCGTGCCTCCGCAGGCAGCCATATGGCCCCGCGTTCCCGGGGGGTGACACAGCCACCCGCTCCGGCGGCCAGCCTCTGCGTTTCAGGGACCCGCTCTGTGAGCAGATTTTTGGCGCTTGCTGAAATGTACCTCTGACCCCTGCTGAATGACTTTGGATATAGAAATCCTCCAGGAGATTTTTGGAGATCTCATTCTCCCACCTGCACAGTTCATCATGGTAAAGACCATGAGATTCTCCTCCACCAACCTGTGGCTGGCAGCCAGCTGGTGCAAAATGTGTTTATTCTCCTCTTGTGCTCTCTAGCCATGGGGAGGGATTGGGTTCTGTTTCCAAGAAGTAATCACTGGAATAAAAAGCCCAGGCTAAAAATGATACTTGCTGGTTTCCATTGTAATTTCTTTTATGTTCTTTTCCTAATCTTTATTTGGCAACTACCATCCTAAAAGGTTTTTCACACTTATTTAACTTCTAAATTAAGCACCACTTAATTTTGGGGCATAGTCCAACATGCATTGTAGCACAAAACAAGTAGAGCAGATGAAGAACTGTGCATCTCATTTTCACCCCGCTGAAAATAAAACCAACAGTAGAAAACCATATATTATGGAAACAGAGAGATGTGAAGAAACCAGCTCCTCTAGCCCTTGAAGCTGCCACTCCATCAGCATTTGCATGATTGGGCCATAAATGTTTCCAAATGGCAAATTCCTGACTTTCCCCAGGTCACTTCCTCTGGACCATTGGTCATCCATCTGGTGCCAAGCCTTGCTATGTCCCTTGTGACTTACTCGAGCAGTTGGTAATAATTAGCTGTGGTTAACGAAGGGCCAGGGTCAAGAGCACGTGAGCCGAGACACCGGATCGCAGGGAGCGAATCCAGCGGGTCAGAGCGAACAAGGCAGACCCTGAGTCACACCGGGTGGGGACAGCTCCAGGCTGGGGGACCTCTGAGCAGGACCCCAGACTCTTAACCACGCTCTGCTGGCTCTGAGTCTTCCAGAAAATGCCTGTACCCCTGAGGGATGGGAGCAGTTTTAGCGATAGACGCAAAAAGCATCAAATCCCTCCATCGATGCACCCCCATTTCTCTGAGCTGCCTTTTGCTACTGGGGTACGTGACCTCCCCTTCCTGCTTTTCCTTTCACAGCTTTAGCTCCAGCTGGGCTTTAAGCTTGATTTCATCCCTGTGTGTCCAAGTGGTCATGGTCCATCCTGCCCTTCCAGCTTCTTGCCTGTTCTCTCCTTCCCTGAGACAAGCCGTGCCCAGCCAACCTTCCTGCCACAGCTCCCCCGCGCAAGAGCAGGGAGGGTTCCCTGCAAGTTTTCTTTAAAATCGGCCTGGCCACTGTCCCTTTGTGGTGTCCCAGGTCCAGTGCCCACGTTCCCAGGGGGACAAGGCCAGCACTGGCAGCACTGCCAGCCTCAGGCACAGAGCTGCTCCCGTGTTCACGCCACAGCCTGGGCACACTGTGGATGCCAATGCAGTGCCATCCCCACACAGCCAAAATCCTCAGGGGACCAGGGCTGGCAAAGGAGGGGCTGTTGTAATGGAAGCAAGTGGAGATTGAAGCAAACTCCTGTTAAAATGTGTTTTGCTTTTATCTTCCTTTGAACATGTCTGGGCAGGCGGGAAAGGAAGCAGGGAGTGGTTGGATCTGAGGGGATAAAGGAGTGTTGGGGAAAATGGAGCCACGGTGAGTACACCGGCCTGAGGGTGCTCAGTGGGACTCAGGAGCGGGAACGGGGTTTGGCCCCAGGTTTTGGGGCTGAATAATGAACGAGGGCATTTGTGGAGGGGCTAGAGGTGAGTGACAGCCTGGAACAACATGAGTGCTCAGGGAGCCACGAGCACAGGGTTTGAATGGAGCAGGGCTCACCATCGTGCTGCTTCCAGAGTCTGGCGACTTCCTAAAAATCCAACCCCCCAAAATCCCTACAGTTCAACTGAAAAGGCTTGTTTGCCTGCTGAGTCCCTTCCCCCGCTGCAACAAACATTTTGGTATGCATATCCTTTAGTTCACAGGCTGGTTCTTTCGGAGTTGAACTAAAATAACACCGAGATATTCTTTCAAAAAAGAAACTGGAGCACATCCTCTCTCAAAATACCAAAATAATTCATGCAAATTTTTCCCCAAACCAGTTTTTCCTTTCCTCCAACCCAAACTCTTTGTCGAGCTTGCCACAAAGCCCCAAAAGGTTTTGTTTGCTGCAAATGCAGGCGATTGACTCAGCCAGAACATGGCCGGGGACCCGGGGGCATCACCCCAGCCGTGTCCCCCCTCCTCCTCAGAGGCAGCACCCCACCAGTATCCCCCCTTCTCTCCTTTTCCGCCACATCTGCTCCCTCCGGGCGGCTTCACCGGGTGGCTGCGGGGACGTGACACGGTGCTGCTATCGGGCACCCCGAGGTGAGAGCCGGTCTCGACTTCAGAGGCTGCAGTTTGCGATAAGCACAAAATAACCGGCAGGAGCCCGCGGACACGCTCGGGGGTGGCACCGTGGGGCCGCCGCGTGTCCGTGTGGGTGCAGCCGGCGGTGAATGCACGTGTTTGAGTCGAGACAAGAAAGTTACAGAAAGGGGAACCCTGTTTATGAGCCGTAGGTGGGTGGCATGAAAAGGAGGGTTAAAAAAAAAAAAAAAAAAGAAAGAAAGAAAATCTCAGTTCCCTTCTGGTCTGGGTAAATGTTTAATCCCCATCTCGGAGAAAAAGCAGCTCAAAAGTGCTTTTTTTCTCAGCAAGCCTGAACCAGTCAGCCTGGTGCCTCCTCCCTCCGGCTCACACCCTCCCTCCCACCGCTCCGGAGGAATATCCCAGCCTGCTCCAAAGTGCAGCTGGGCACCCGAGGCAGGACGGAGCCAGCCCACAGCGGTGTCCGCGCCCACCGGGCTGGGAGAGGAGAGGGGCCGGGAAGTTTGTGTGCCCGGGGCCGGCTGCCACGCTCCCGCTCGCCTGCGCGGCTCCAGTGGTTGAATTGCCCGGGATGGGCTCCCCGCACTGGAAGAGGCTTTGCCTTTTGCTCCTGGCAGGTTTAACATCCTCCCTGCTCCTCTACAGTCACTACTACGCTACGGTGGAGGCGCCCACCAGCCAGAGGATCATAGCCAGGTAAGGGAGGACGGGGATGGGAGCAGGGATCTGTAAATCCAGCATGAGGTACCGTGCACTGGGATGGGGAGGGGGAGTCGGGGTACCGGTGTGGGCCCCTTAGGGCAGGTGATCCCAGCTCTGCCCCCGGCCGTTGGCTGGTTTGGAAAATGTGCGGGCAGCAGGCTCTGCCCCCGCTCTGAGGAGTCCTGGGCACCGGCTCCTGCCCACGGCCACCAGCCGAGCCCAGGGCTGCCCAGAGCGGGACGCCGAGGCCATGGGGGTCTCCAGGAGTCCCCGCGTGGGTGCAGCGCATCGCAGTGCAAAGAAACCATTGCTGAGTCCAGGGACGGCTGAGGGTGAGGATCAAACCCGCCTCAGCTGCCGGCCAGAGCAGCCACGCGTTCCGGCCGGGCTGGTGCAGGATCGGAGCCGGCTGATTGTCCTGGGGGAGGTTTGGCCCCCATGGAGCTGCACCGACACCCCCCTTGCAGAGGCAGGGCACGGCTGCCCCAGTCCCGGATCCCCCGGGCCGCCCTCCTGGATCCCTCGGACCGCCCCCACCGCTCGCGAACTCAGGGCTGCAGCGTTTTTTCCGAACTCCAGCAATTTGCAACTCCCCCTTCGCCTGCCTTCCCTGCATCCTTCAAACCTCCCGAAGCCCTTCCTGAGCCTCCCCCGTGCCGAGCGGGAGGGAGTGCTGGGGTGCCTCGGAGAGCCCCGCGGAGTGCGGATGAGCGGGCGGGGGAAGGAGCCCGCACAGCGCTTGGGCTGCGGGACCAGCTGCCCTGTCTCCTGCGAGCATCAGGTGACGGGCCAGGAGAGCGCTGTGGGTGCCCCTCACCTCCCCCTGAGTGCTTTTGGGTGCCACCGGTGTGACAGAGCCCAGCTGCCTGGGCGCTGCCAGCGAGTGGGGGGTGCCGTGGGGACCGGAGCCGGTCCTGCACACGGTGAGATTTGCAGCGGGATTTGGTGAGGATGCAGCCGGCTGAGCTGCCCTGGGGTTCAGACCTTCTCTCTTCCCCAGCTGGGAGCTCTCCTTCCCCGATCCCATCGTGGCCAAGGCAGAGGTCCCCTCTCCTGCCGGGCTGGTGGATCAGGAGTATCTGCAGCAGCCCGGGCTGGCTGTCGGCTCTTTCCTGCCCCGCCGTGCCGGGTGCGCAGCGGTGCCAGCGGCAGCGTTACCCGGAACTGCTCGGGGCAGTCACGGCTGGGGTCTGGAGCAGCTCCCCACAAAGAGCTTGATGTCCACAAGAGGAGAAACTGGGGCCCACGAGAGCAGCAGAACGTGCCCAAGGACCACACTGGAGCTGGAAATGGAAACCAGCCACGCCCCGACACAGAGCCTATGGCTCAGCCGAGAGCAGGGTGTGGAGGAAACCCATGGGATGGAAGCACGGAGCAGGTTCCCCCCTCCACATGTCAGCTAACCCTGCCTGGACCTGCCGCAGCCCCAGGTCACCTTCCTTGGAAAGCCAGCCCAGGCTCCGGCCCCTTGATGGGACCATGGTCCAGCTTATCCAGCCCTGGAGAGGGGCCCAGGGTGAGGTAACACGGAGCTGACCTGTGCTCCAAAGCTCTCCTGGACTCTCCTCTTGGCTTTAATTCAACCCCTAAGCTAAACCCAAACCAAAGTGCAATCTGTTGGCTTCAATTCCCTGTGTTTACAAACATGGCACCCCATGAGTGCTGCTAGTCCGGACAGAGCTGTGTCCCTGGAGGAATCGGTGCTGCCCTGCCGCTGGATACCGGGCTGAGTCCGGAGCTGGAACTGGACTGGCTGGCATTTCACATGGCTGAGGTGCCAACACAGAGCACTCATTTCCTGCTCTGCCAGCGGGGACAGGAGGGTCAGGGTGCTCAGCTGTGGGTGCAGGTGACTCGGTTTCAGCAGGAGGTTTGTGTGAGCAGTGTCTCCATGCAGAGGTACGGGGGACGAAGGGGATCAGGAGGAAGCTGGTCCCCTGATGGATGGTGGCTGCTGCCAGCACCAGGTCACCCTGGGACCAGATCCCCACAGCAATGCCGAGTCCCCCTCCAGCTCTGCACAAAGCCGGTGGCCCTATAGACATGGGCAAAATGCCCTGTTCCCTGCAGAGCTGGGATGGAAGGAGCCAAATCTCTGGAGCCCCTGGGGTTCAGCTGGGCACAGCCGTGTCCCACTCCCTGCCCGTCCATCTCTCCCAAACCCCACTGGTGAGCTGCTGGCTGCACTCGTGGCTTTATTACTAGGGCAGATGAGATGAGCACAGAGCTCTGCCCAGCCCCACTGTGCCGCTCCAGCTCTGCACCAGGGAGAGATGCTTCTGGAGCTCAGGCCTCCATGGTGAGATGGAGCAAGAGCGGGTTTTTGTTGCTGTTTTGGCTCCCTCAAATATCTCTGTGGGGCCCTGGGAGTATTTGCTGAAGATAAGGCCGGAGTGTGTGCTCGCAACACTAATACACAGCGTTATCTTCCGGAAATGAGGGATGGCCTTGGACCAAAAACGTCATATTTGTGAATGTCACGATGGTGAGGGAGCGCACCCAGGCTTGGCTGGCTCTGCTGCCACCGCCGGTGCCCGGGCAGCCACAGCCACTCCTTCCCGCAGCCCCATTGTGCATCGGTCGGTCCTGGCAGGGTTGTCATCTTCTGAGTCAACCAAGCAGCACGAGGTGCTTCACCACATCCTGGCAGGTGACGTCAAAGCGCTTGGCTCCCTGTCACGCCGCCGAGCTGCTGTCTGGTGGGGGGTCGGCTGCCCCACGCCCTTCCCAGCAGGGTTTGGGCAGCAGCAGTGCTGGGGAGCTGGCTCCAGCACCCAAAGCTGGCAAGCAAGTGCAGGGAGGTGCTGGCACTGATTTATCAGTTCAGCACAAGTCCTGGAAGAAATGATGAGCAGGTGCCACCCACTGTGTCCGGCCATGGGTGGAGGTGGGGCCCAGTGCCTGTGGAAGGTCAGCAGGAGCCAGGCTGCCTGTGCCCACCTCCCTCCGTCCTGGGCCCAGCCAGGCTGAGCCCCCTGGGGCTCCCACAGCAGCCCTGGCAGCTCAGAGAGCAGGCCGAGCCCCCTGGGGCGCCGACAGCCTCCCTGGCAGCGCAGGGGGCAGGCTGAGCCCCCTGGGGCTCCCACAGCATCCCTGGCAGCTCAGAGAGCAGGCTGAGCCCCCTGGGGCTCCCACAGCATCCCTGGCAGCTCAGAGAGCAGTGCAGCACCCTCCCACTGCCATGGCCCGGGGCTTTGCCTTGTGCTGCAGGCGCTGCGATGAGCCAGGGAAGGACAAGGGGAGAAACCAGAAGGGAGAGCTTGGAGAGCTGGGGAGGGGCTGGGTGGGCAGAGATGTGCAGCTGGGGCTTGTGAACCTGATGGGAAGGGCTGGGGAGGTGGTGGGGCTGGGAGAGGCTGCTCGGATGCAGCTCAAGCCTGGACGTGGTGGGTGAAGGTAACGGCCTTGGGGTTTGGTGGGGGGCTGCACCTCTGCGGCCAGAAAATGGCTGGGTGGCCAACCCGGGGGTTTTGCATGTAGGGACTTCAGTGCTTTGCAGGAGCCAGCTCTGGGGTTGGAGCAGGGAGGTTTGCCCAGTCTCTGGTCTGTCACTTGGGTGGTGGAGGCGTTGATGAGCTCTGCTGTTGAGGCACATGGGCTGGGGGTCACCCGCACTGTGAGGTGGAGGCAGCAAGTGGGGCTGGGCAGCTCCCTGGGGCGAGCTCCCTGCCCCCGGGGCAGTTCACCAGGGCTGAGCCCACTCGGTGCCCAGAGCTCCTGGCTGTGGGACGCTCGTGGGGGAGAGCTCTGCTCTGGAGGGTGTGCTGTCGGTACCTGGGCTGAAAGAGCAGCTTCCAGTGTAACCACCAGGTCTGGTACAGCCTTCGATGGCCTTGCCCTTGCTGTGTGCAGACCCCGCACTGCCCCCTGCAAGCCAAGAGAATAGACAAGTTTGCTCAGGCTGGGATTCCTTGGATGCCTGCAGGGATAACACCAGGAAGGCCCTGCAGAAAGCTGCAGCTCCGCATCTCGCTGGGATGGCTCAGTCCCATCTTGGTGGACCCTCCTGGGGATTTTCCCTCCCTCCTCTCTGCCTGCTCAGGTGATCCCAGGATGAACCTCAGGGGTGAGCTGGTGGCCACGCTGTGCTGACCCCTGGGCTGTAGCCTTGTGTTTGGAGTGGTGGGGGCTTTGCAGGGCTCTGCTCCTGCTGGGAACCCGACTTCCCGTGGGACACCAAGGCAAGATGCACAGGCTTGATTTAAAAGCTGCCCTGCTCTGCTGTTTGGGCTCAGCCTGCTGCACCCTCAGCATGCCCTGCCCAGAGCTGGCAGCGCTGGCAAGGTGCAAGGAAAGTGCTGGGACTAAAACCTGCTTGGCACTGCCTTTCCATCCACACCTGGGGAGATGCTCCAGCCCCGAGTTCCAGACCCCAGGCAGGGTGCTGGGCTGTCCCCCCGTGTCATGCCGTGCCCCCAGAGTGGCACGGAGCAGGGTTTGGGTGGCAAATGGGTTTGCATCTGCTCCTGGGCAGGGCTGTGGGTGCTGCTGGTGCTGACAGGGGCCGTGGCAGGGACAGAAACCCAACGCCTGCTGTGCCCCCGTGCCAGGCAGCGTCACGCCAGCGGGGGCAGGGGGAGGGCGAAGCTCCGCTCCCCACCTGCCTCTACCTGTCCCCAGGCTCCCAGGCAGAGATCCCGTAACAAGGAGCCCTTGTCTCCTCCACAATACCTCCCTTCTGGCCGCAGCACCTGCCGCCTGGGCTGGCGGCGGGGCCGGGGGGCTCTGAAGGGCCTTTCTGTGTGGGGATGAATGGGAGCCTGTTCCCCTCCGGTGGGCTCTCACCCCCTGCTCGCACACCCACCCCAGCCCCAGTGCCCCCCCAGGGGCTGGGTCAGCTCGGCCTGGCCCCATGGGGCTCAGAGCACCCCAAATTGCTCAGGGTGGGCAGCCTCTGCTACTAATGAAGGATCAGGGCGTGCCACAGCCGCCCCCACGGCTGAGGGGATCCCATGCACCTCCGAGAGCCTCCAGACCCCAGCTGCTGATTGCTTCTCCAGTATAACAACTAAATGTGTCCTGCTGGCCTGTCCAGTTTATTCCAGCCTGGTCCTCTCTGGACTCAGGAATAGTGGGATGGTGGGAAGAGCCAGGGAGGTCTCGGCAGGATTCCCCCAAGGCTGCGGGCTGGGCTGAGTGTGGGTTTTGGTATGTGGGAGTCCTGGAGGTGAGACCCACCAGGAGGTGGTGGCTGCACAAACCCTGTATTTTGCAAATCCTCGTCTCTCCACTTGCAAAAGGGGGTGGGTGGGCACAGGTGGCAGTGGAGGGGAGACAAATGGAGGGGTCATGGTCCTGCCCTGTGGCTCTCACGGTGGGGGGATATCAGGGTGTTCAGTGTCACCTCCTCAGCTGAACCCTCACTTGTCTTCTCCCAGCTTGCTGCAGCCGGAGCCGCTGGTCCTGGCTCCCTCAGGGACACCGCACGGAGCCAGCAGCCACAGGTGGGCTCTTGGAGGCAGCTTGGAGAGGTAAGGAGGGAAGATGCTCAGCCATCCTGGCAGGAACTGGGAGCCTCCTGCCCACTGTGGGGTTCCCCAGTGCCCAAGCACTGGATTTTTAACTCTGTCCTATGTTTCCCCCATCCCAGGGAGAATTCCTTCAAGCCCTCTGCCAAGCTGGAGGAGCCAGAGCCCAGCAGAAAGCAGGTAATCATTAATAGCACAGCACAGTAATGCCCACGGTGCCCCTCCGTGCTGGGTTTTGTTGGTCGAAGGGCCATGTGGGGAGGCTGAGGAGGAGCAGCATCCTCTGGAAGGGGTTTACAGAGGAGCAACCTTGTCCATCCACACAAGTGATTCTCCCCAGGCCTCCCTGCTGCCATTCCCAGTGTGGAGGCTGGAGCCAGCATCACCCACTCCCTCCAGCCCTGTGACTCCTGGGCCAGTGGTCCAGGCTGGAGACTCGTGAGGATGGACCCAGGCTCTGGGGGGGACTGTAACTGTTCTGTTCTCATGGAGCAGAGCCCTTTAACGGAGTGCCCTCACCTGAAGGTGCTGAATCTTCCACGCCCTCAGGTGACTCTGTAAGCCCTGGTTCTCCCAGCCCTGCTGAGCTGGGTGCCAAAGGCTGTTTTGCAGCACAAAACCAAGGCATGAGGCAGTGCCCTGCCTGGGTGGCCCAGCAGAACACGTGAGGACAAGGAGCATGTCTGTCCCTGGGTTTGTTCTCACCTTGGTGCCTGCTGAGGGGTGGAGGTGTCACAGGGAAGGCAGACCCAGGCTAGAGATTGAGCAGGGATCCTCCTCCCTCCCTCCCAGCCCAGCCCCTGTCTCCGCTCGGTGGTGGCCAGAGCAAAGGCTGACCCCAAGTTTCGGGAGATCTTCCGCTTCAACACCCCCGTGCTGATGTGGGACCAGCACTTCACCCTGGAGACCTGGAACAGGCTGAAGACACGACACGTCCCCTATGGCTGGCAAGGCTTGTCCCTCGCAGGTACAGACCCAGCGGGGATGTGAGGCAGCTTGAGGGGACTGGGGAGCCCAGCAGAAGGGACTGGAGATGTGGGAAAGGCAGAGGAGCCCTGCAGAGGAGCCAGGGGCGTTGATCTCTTCCCACCCCACCTCCCGGGGCACAGGGCAGAGGGTGCGGCTTTGCAAACACCGCTTGCTGCATCTTGTGACATTTTCCCTGAATAAAAGCTCCAGTGTGTCCGTGATTATTAACTGGGGCCGGAGGAGCTCGGACAACCAGCTCCATTGTTGTGCATGGAGATTGTTTCCCTTCCCACCCCAAACCCACTCTCTGTTCTCCCTGGCAGCCGCTGGCTTCAGTCCCTGGGCTGGGAGGTGCTGGGAATGGTGAGAGGAAGAGAACCAGTGGCAGTTGCAAAGAGACATTGTCAGGAGGGCACGTGGCCAGCACCGGCAGCAGCATCTGCAGGGCTGGGGCTGGAGATGTCCGGATGAATCCCCGTGCCTTGCACAGCCTTGGGTGGCCGCTGCTTGTAGCAGGGTTAGGAACATGGGGAGGTACGAGGAGGTGACACCAAGGTGGGAGAGGAGGCACTGCCCCCATATCCCACCTGCAGGCCTCTCTCCTGCACGGAGCTGGTGTGAGTTTCCTTGTGTGCTGCTCCTGGCTGTGCCGTGCCAGCTCTGTGCGTGCTGTTGCACGTGCTCGCGTGGGTTGGCACCTTTTCCCTGCTGACTGGCCACATCCTGCTCCGTTCCAGTGGTGGGCAGCACCCTCCAGCTCCTCAACGCCTCGGCCAACCGGCACCTCTTCGACAGGGCCGCCTTCTCCGGGGGCTGCGTCCGCTGTGCCGTGGTGGGCAACGGTGGCATCCTCAACGGCTCGCGGCAGGGCAAGGCCATCGACAGCCACGACCTGGTCTTCAGGTGAGGATGAATCCAGGCAGGATGGGGCCATGGGCGCTGGGAGGTGCCAGGCCTGGACATGTGTTCTCTGCTTTTCCTGCAGGCTCAACGGTGCCGTGATCAAAGGCTTTGAGGAGGATGTCGGCACCAAGGTCTCCTTCTACGGCTTCACGGTGAACACCATGAAGAACTCCCTCATCTCCTACGAGGAGTACGGCTTCACCCAGATCCCCCAGGGCAAGGTGAGACCCTGGCTTGTTGGGGAGTTAAGCCAAATTGTCCCTTCAGGCTGGGCTTGCTTCTGAGACCTCCCCATCTCGAGAGCCCTCAGTCCTTGCCTGCAACCGTGGGCAGTGTCCTTAAGCCCCCCTCCAAGTGCCCCGTCTGTGTCCCTGCTGCAGGACCTGAAGTACATCTTCATCCCCTCGGATGTCCGTGACTACATCATGCTGAAATCGGCCATCCAGGGCGGCCCAGTGCCCGAGGGCTCGGACAAGGGGGACGAGTGAGTAGCTCCCCAAGATCCCCCCAGCACCCCCGGTGATGCAGGCATGACTTGCCTGTCCTTACCCCGCGTCTGTCCCTACTGGGATAAACCCCAAGGAGCTCCAGGACTTCTGTGACACAGTTCTGCCCTTCTCCTTGCCTTGCTGCAGACCACAGAAGTATTTTGGACCGGAGGCATCTGTAGAGAAGTTCAAGCTGCTGCATCCTGATTTCTTGCAGTACCTGACAGCAAGGTGAGGGTGATGAGCACTGTGGCTGCTGTCTGGCTCTGCTCTGGGTTGGGCTCAGACCTCCTGCCTCCCTCCTCTGCTCATTCCAGTACAGACCAGTAGCTGCCCAGCATCAAAGTGCAGTCCCAGTCCCCCCCAGACACTGGAATCACCCCTGCCCTGCTGTCTGCACACACAGGAGAGGCATCTCTCCCCTGCCATTCCTGCTCACTGCAGCACAGCTCGCATCCCCTCCTGCGCCTCCCTGTGCTCACCTTGCTTCCGTTCCCCAAAACAAATTTCGTCCCAGTCTAACAGGAGCAAAGGCAGGACCCAATGGGACGGTCTTTTCCTGCCTTTCATGAAAGCAGGTGCCCAGGTTGGGGTGGTTCCAAACAGCAGAGAGGTGCCTTTTACCAACCTCTAAGCAAATAAGCTCGATCTTAGAGGAGCCATCAGAGAACTCACCTGATGTTTCACTCAGTGCTCCTGCCTTACTGGGCACTGGCATCACTGAGGAGGGCTGGGTGGGTGTGGGTCTGGGGGCTGCAGGGCTGTGCCAGCCCTGAGCCCCCACATCCGCCGTGTCCCCGTCAGGTTCCTGCGGTCGGAGCTCCTGAACACCCAGTACGGCTCCCTCTACATGCCCAGCACCGGCGCCCTCATGCTCCTCACCGCTCTCCACACCTGCGACCAGGTGAGGGGCCACAGGGCCACTGTTCCCCTGGGGAGAAGGGAATCCCCCCTTTGGCTGCTGTGGGGCTCCAGTGTATCCTGGTGGCTGTCCTGCATGTTCCCTGTCCCTGAAGGAAGTGGTGGTGGTGGTGATGGACCACCCGAGGTGAAGCCTTGACCCTGTCCTCTCTCTGCCCCACCTCCCTCCCCACAGGTCAGTGCCTACGGGTTCATCACGGCCAACTACGAGCAGTTCTCAGACCACTACTACGAGGTGGAGAAGAAACCTCTGGTGTTTTATGCCAACCACGACATGATGCTGGAGGCAGCGCTGTGGAGGAGCCTGCACCGCGCAGGCATCATCACCCTCTACCAGCGCTGAGGCCAGAAGGTTGCCCACAGGGGCAAGCCCAAGGACTCCTGTGGCTCTTCTCCTTTTTCTTGAGGGTCACCTTCTCCCTCCTGAGGGCTCTTCCAGCTGGCCAGCCAGCCCACAGAGCAGATTTGCTGCACCACAGCCAGCAGTGATGTGAGGATAACAGGGAAGCCGAAGTTGGTGGAGGAATGTTGCATTTCCTCAGGGATCAGTGTGATTGAACGTGGCCTTTGGGGCACCCAGAAGCACCACAGCACCTGGCTGTGCCCTGCCAGCCCCATGAACGTGGCTATGGGGCAGCAGTGGCCCCTGTGGAGCACAGGACAGGCAGGGTGATGCTGGAAGAGGACGCTGGAGATGCTGGAAAATGCCCTTAACCCTAAATGCTCATCACCACAGTGGGACCGCAGCAGGCAGGATAAATCCTAACACTGGAGACCAGGTGACAAGAGGTGGCATGCTTGGAGAACACCTCCCTCCCAGACTGCAGAAAGTCCCAGCTCCAGCCAGCTGTGTGGATGTGTGCCACGTTCCAGAAGGATCTGTTTGCCTCGCTGGTCAGTGGCACAGACAGGAGGACAGACACAGCGGGCCCTGTCACTGTCCCCTTCTTGAGGTCTGGTGTTTTCTGACAAGGAAGGGACTCAAAAGCCATCAGCTACAAGGAGGGTCACAGCAGCTCAGCCAGGACACCAGGAACGTGTCCAGGCTCTGAGCAGCCCAGAGCTGACGCTGGCCTCAGCCGCGTGTGTGTGGCACTGCATTTGTGAGGCTCTCTTTGCACAGGTACTCTGTGGTGCCGAGAGGCAGCCCCACACCAGGTGGCTCACAGTGATGGTCACACTCTTGATTCCCTTCCCAAAACCCCAAGGGAGGGGAGGGTCCCGAACCCTTCAGCTGTCCCCTGTACATCAGCACTGCTCAGGGAGACCCACCTGGGGAGGCTTCTCCAGCTGGTGGGGGCTGGAGGGTGGAGACAGAGCAGTGTAATCCAAGACACTTTCCCACTTTGTGTAATTACATAAATGTTGAATGATTGTTTTCCTTAATGCTTGTTTCTGTTGTTTTGATGAACTGGGTGGGGTGAGACCCCCCTTTTATCTCCCACGGCAGAGGAGCAGTAACATGGAGTAAGAGACTTCAACTGGGGAACAGCTCCAGAGGCAGATGGGGATGGAAACAGGTTTAAATCGGAGACTGGGAGACCTGTTAGCTCCGAGTACAGCCCTTTTTCACTTGGAATGCTACTTGCTGTGCAAGGCTGGTGTAGAGATGGCAAAAGATACCCTGGCCCTGAGCCAGGGAACCTCCAAACCCCCTGAAGCTCCCAGCAGGCTGCTTCCAGCCAGTTCACAGACGCAGGTTAGGCTCCAAGCCTGTTCCAGATGTAATCTCTAGCTTGGGGCCCATCTTGTGTTCCCATGTCTCAAATTAACCTTTGTTCCCATCGGAGCCACCCTACACTGGTACCACGGCAGCCTGTCAGGCCTGTTTTGTGTTCCCAAACACTCAGTAAAACCTTTCGTGACACGAATGAGCCTGATCCTCATATCCCCCAGCCAAGACACTCTGAAACCTCCTCACACCAGCTCTGGCCAAGCCTCAGGTGACATCAGCAGCACGGTGACACTCAGGGCAGGATGAGGGGCAGGACAGTGCTGTCACGGTGCTGCAGTTCTGCCTGGAATCATCCAGCTCACAGGCACCACATCAGGAACTAAACATTGGCAACTACAGTGTGCACCTTCCTTTCCCCTCTCAAAAAGGGACGTTCCCAGCCAAGGGTGGAGCCTGGTGCTGGAGTTAACTCCATTTTAAGGACTTACTCATGGCTGTACTCCCAAGCACACCATAAGAACAGTTTGGCACCAGACCTTAGCCATAAGTTAGTTTTGTCACATTGTTCCCATTAATTACTTCAAACTTCAGCATCTGCAGACACTGAAGTCTCTGTGTTATCAGGTTTGCTATGAAGGGTAAGCTCATTCAATTTAATTTAATCCAGACTCCTTCCTACCTGCACAAAACCATTTCTGTCCAAGAAGGATCAGAATCATTACAGCTGGAAAACACCTTTAAGAGCATGGACTCCAACCTTTACAAAAATAACCAAATAAAACACAACTTCAACTCATAAGATCTTCCACAACTTATTTTATTCTGGAACAGAAGAAAGCAGGCAACCATTTTTTTCTCCAGCCACCTGTAGATCAGGTCCTGGTGTAAAAAAAGAAAAACAAACAACCGAAAAAACAGTGTCAGAGCAGCTGGAAAGTTCCTGATTTGCACTATTTAATCTTGAGTACAGGTCTCAGGAGACAAAACCTTGCTCCCACCCGAGCCAATGGCATTAGCACCCAAATCCTTTTAGGGTTTAGTGGTCACTTACCATGGTGTGGCTGCAGCAACCACTGAGCAGCGAGGAGGAACCTGTGGCTACACACAGGTGGCCATTTCACACGACGTACCAGTAGTCCTTTGTGACACTCAGTCCAGAACAATCTTCCTTCTAGAGCTGGGAGAAATCACAAACCAAGGCTGTAACTGTTTTCCTAAAAAAGTCCTTTCTAAAACAATTCCTGCCCCTCTGGTCTCAAAGCACTGAGTAGCTTTTACTTTTCCCTAATTTATCATCAGGCTGCCTCTCCACTTTCTTTTGCCTGTTAGACCTTGGAAGCCAAAAGCTCCAGGCGCTTGCCCCAGTGCCCGATGCAGCCTGGCAGACAGCTGTGCTGTCAGAGCACCCAGTGTGCCTGATTCGTGGTGCCATTCCCTCCCCTTTCACAAACCAACCTTGACTCCTGACGACGCTCCCTGTCACCAGCTCTGCCGGGCAGCCTGTCAGAAGCTGCTATTGACCTTCTGCAAACAAAGCCAAATTCTGTTCAATAAAGCGTAAAATCATTTAGCAGAAGGCAGCTGTCAGCTGCCCAAGACAAAGTGCCGTTCCAGCCTGTGTGTTCAGTGACTGTACATCAAGCAAGGTAAAAAATGCATTTCTTATCTGCCCTTCAACCTGTCACTGTTTGCATAAGGAACTTGAAAGCTCTTTACAGCTCTAAACTGTGCTATGACAACAGCAGCTCTGCTCAGCTCTGCAGCTGTCTGGGCTGGGGGGAGCTGTGCCTCGGACTACACCTGGCTGCTGTCACACGGCACGGGGTGGCAGGAAGGGGACAGATTCTGCCACACCGGTGCCACTCACGCCTGCGGACTCTGCGAGGGGCAGGGGACCCACGAAGGGAAGCACAGGAGCCTCAGTGGACATTTTCCTCCTCAAGCTGAGTGTCAGACAGGGATAACAGCACATCACAGGCTCAGCGTCTGTCCCACCCCTCATGTTCCCCAAATCCACACACAGTGCAGACACCCCGCTGTTCTCCCTGGATTTTTCCTGGTAAACCTTCAGAAATTAGGCTCAGCAGGTGACTCAATGTGCCTACAGGCCTGGCACATAATTAATGAGTTAAAAACAAACAACACACAATACTGAATAATTCAATTCTCTTACCAGCCTGAAGCCCAACATAGCAGCTGCCCTCTGGCCAAAGCTGTCTTTGGGCAACAGCAGCCCCAGGATTCTGCAGGACAATTTCCTCCTAAATACGAATTGCAATGAACACTGTTAGCAAAAGTACTTTAAATAAAGTTTGTCCTCTTTTCCTCATCTCTTTTGGAAAAAACCTCAGCAGTGGCTCACAGAGCAAGAATTAGACAGAAATTCTCCATTCAGAGACAGGCAATTTTGGTCTCACAAATTTAGCAGAGCACAAACCTGTCCCTCAAGACACAGAGGGGCATGTTTGCCAGGGGGCTGTCTCATTCACAGACAGGAAACTTTGGGAGGTGGATGCTATTTAAATTCTTGCTTAGGAAAAAAAACCCACCAGCTCTGAGACGTTGGTGGTTTGGACCCTTTTAAGCTTTTCAACCTGACATTCTCCTCATCATCTTCCAGAAACCTCTCAATCCAACTTGCTCCCTGCACACAATAACCCATCCATCCATGGTGTAATTTGTCTATGGGTTTATCTTGAAAAATGCATTCATCAGACCTAGGACAGCCACATCCCCTCAGGTGAAGGATTCCCCAGGGTCTGTCCTTCACAGGATGACCCTTTGGGGAAGGTGAGCTGCACCTCCCCACCCCCAGCAACCTGATGCAAGTTTGAAACTGTCCCAGAGCACCTCCAGGTAGGCAAACAGAGCAATTATTCTGTCACTAGGTCTATTTCTGTGACAGATACAGTTTTGAGATGAGCTGTGTCAAGTGTCTCCATAATGGGCTGTCATCCAATCCCTCCTCCCTCTAATCCTTCCACTCTGGCTCATCTCTGACCACGCTGACAAGCAGGTGCTCTGTTGGGCACCAACACCAGTAAAATTCCCATTGATCCCGTGCTGCTTTTCAGCTTGTGCTCCGTGGCAGCAAAGGGCAGCACACTCGGGTGGCAGCTGTGACAAAGCTACAGCCTTGATTGGCTTAATCACATTCATCAAGCCGCTGGGCTTTTATTTCTCCTCCTGGGAGCCCCAGGGATGCAGGAGGAAATAATTTCAAACAGCAGAGTGAGTCTTTCTTCCATAACCCCCACCAAGAGGAAAAAAAAAATGTGCCAAGACAGATGCTGCTGTTTCTCACCATCGTGCAGATGCACTGTCAGACCGGTGGGTAAATCAGCTCCCCAGCCAGGGGAGTGTTTTCACCCCTTCTTGACACGGTGTCACACTCTAAAAGCCAGAAAGGGGACAGAGTTAGTTCAGGTAACAATTCATTCCTTTACCTTTCCGTCTCTAACACTGAGCCTCAGAGTTACGCTTCCACAGAGGAAAGACCAAATTCAGACAGGGATAACTTTTATCATCACTAGCTCAGCTTCCAGAGCAGCTAAAGAGCGGAGGACCACCCCAAACGGCAAATCTGTTCTTGCCCTCGCGCCTGTCACGCTCGTCACCCGGGTGGCACTGCCACCTGCGGGTACACGTGGCTCCCCGGCCCCCCCTGTGCGCGGGGTCTCGGCCGCTGAAGCCCCGCCTCGGTGTGCCGGGAGACAGCCCCGACAGCAGCGCCCCGGCCGAGCCGCACCCGCTGCTGGGGAAGAATCGGCACAAGCGGAGTGAAACCCTGGAGCAGCCCCGTCACGGCAGGGCCGGAGCCCGCAGGGCCCAGAGCCTCCGGCCTTGCTCTCTCCATCCACCATGGCGGGGCGGACGGGCCACTGTCACGCCCCTCCATGCAGCCCTCGAGTCCCCGCCGCAGCCCTACGGGCGGTTCCGGCCGCGTACGGGAGTTCCCCGCACACCCTCCCGCCGTCCCCGCGCCCCTCGCGGCCGCTGTGCCCGCGGATGGCGGCCGATGGCGGCCGGGCCCACTCACCACACGCAGCTCCCCCGCCATGCTGTCCCAGAAACCGCGGGGAGACAGGGGTGGGCCGCGGGGGCTCATGGGAACTGTAGTCCTGTTCCGTGAGGGCTCATGGGGACTGTAGTCCGGCCCCTGAGGGGCGCGGGGGCTGACGGGAAGTGTAGTCCCGTGCCTCAGGAATAAAGAGAACTCCTGCCCCCCTCCTCCCACTCATTAATGGCATTTACTAATTGTTCATTAATTCTTCATGTCCCCTGTTCACTAGGGAGACACGTGTGACTGTTCTTAGTACACCAAATGCTTCAAAAGGCTGAACATGTGTTAACTCATGGAGGAAGGGGCCAATTAGCTGGAAATCAGGGAGTAGTCGGAGATTAGTTAGTAAATGTATGTGCCATGCTTTGAATGTGACAGGAATGAGGGACTTGTCTTTACGAATAAACTGTAGGCCTGCTAGTAGATAAAAACTAGCACTAAGAGATAAAAGAAACAATGGGAAAGGATTCCACTGATTGATGAATGGAAAGAGAGATTTGTCTTTATCAGTAAACTGTAGGTCTGCAAATAAACAATGAGGAGAACCATAAATTCCATAGGAATTTAAAAAAAGGGCAAAGGGGGGGTATACATTAAAAGGCAATCTTAAAAGTTATGCCTTCCGGGAAGTCTGTACCTCTCAAATACCTCAGCCAATGGGGAAAGAGAGAGGGTAAATACAGTCCGGAAATTAGGATAAGAAGGAGGCTGCATCCTCCAAAAATTGGAGAGACTCCAGGGGAATGCCCCATGGCCTCTCCCTTTATTCAAATAAAGTAACGGGATTCCTCAGTCTCCTTTTTGGACATAAACCTCTGGTGTTGGTAGATTAATTTTCCTAACAAATGTGCTATGCTTCCAGGATGTGCTGTGATTGTCCTTTGCTGTTAACACCTGACGTGAAATCCACAGGATCCTATTTAGCTTATATATGAAACTATAAATGAAATCATAGCTTATATATGAAATTATGGCTGATTCTACTTAGCTTGTCTATGAAGTCGGTGTGAACATTAACAAAGTGCAAACAGAACTGAGGAGAAGAAAAATAAAAACTGCTAATATCTACTTTCTTGCCCCAAAGGCTTATCCATCCTTGTGTAAAAAGCTCCAGTGAACGGGAATGGAAAGCCAACAAACCGGAACCTGAAAGCAGCCAAGTCTGAGTACAGATGCCAGCCCCAGTGTCAACCCTGAAATGTCTGGAAAGTGCAGGATTCGCAGTCCCTTGGGGTGTTTGGACCAGAGGTGTGCTCATGGAAAGTTGCCAGGTTCCCACATTCCCTCTGCTCTCCAGAACGGCCCATGTTGTTTCTTCAAGTTTCTCTTAAAAAGTCAGCAGGCTGCAGGAGGCTTTAAAAAACAAAAAAAAGGTGCGAGAAGGCTGCAGAAAGATGCCAATGTGCCAATAAGCTCCTTCCAACACAAGCAGCTGGCANAACGACAAAAAAAGGTGCGAGAAGGCTGCAGAAAGGTGCCAACGTGCTGTTTTACAAAAGCTGCTTCCAACACAAGCAGCTGGCGGTGAGGTGCTCCCCAGCCCTCTGTGCCCCCCGCTAGACGCAGGAAGCCGGAATGCTGTCCCGGCTGGAGCCTGGGAAAGGCAGCCTGCAGAGAGGCCTGGGCCTGACGTGAGGACACGAGAGTCTTCCTGCCCTACGGAAGGGTGGAATGAGCGTATGGACTGGTAGAAAGTGTGGAATGAGTGTTTGGCCTGGTAGGAAGGGTGGAATGAGTGTCTGGCCTGGTAGGAAGGCAGATGATGGTACAGAACAGCAGTAATCAACACAGCCTTCATTGAAGCAGCCTTTGCTCCACGAAGATTTGGCTGGCGATCTGCCCAGCTGCTTTTAGCTTCCTAAATAAGCAAATATAACCCATCTAATTTAACTAGAATTAGCCCTTTAAGGCCCCAAGGGAGGCAAGTTTTAGAAAATAAAACAACTAAAATCCCCCTTGTGCAAGAGTTCAGATCCTGGAAGGAGAGAAGATGTAACTTGGATGTGCCAAGGGATTCGCCACTGTCTTGATTTTTGGGTGGAAGCCGCTCAGCCCACAGAGCCTGTGTGTGCCTCTAAAAGGATAAGCTCTGCCAGGTACCAAGTAATGAATGGACTCAACAATTAAAAGCTCGGGAGCACAGCATGAGCTAAGCGTGCGGTCGATTGGCCGTAATTGTTCATGGTTGCAGTGCACGGATAATGTTTCCAAGGATATCTTGGAGTCAGAACAAAGACTCTGGGTGAAGAGGGATAGTCGTCGCCTCGCCCATGCCCACGACGCTTTCCTAATTCTCTGCAACTTTGCCTGTGTGGGAATTAATCGAGTTGTCTCAGCTCTTCCCTTTAGAGGGCGACCATCTCCCACAGATGTCCGGCGTGGCACCTTCTCCGGGAGCTGCAGGACAAGGCAGAGCCTCCCCGAGCTCAGCAGGATGCGGAGGCTTTTCTGAGGGTCTGCGAACCTTCCGAGATGTGAAGGAAGTTACAGCCTGGTCTGAGGGTTGTGTTTGAGCATACTCTCCTTCCTAAGGCAGCTGCAGTGCTGCTCCCAAGGGCAGTTTGGACATAATTTGGATAGATTTCCTGTGGCCAATCTCCATCAGTTATGGTATTTTCTTGCCTCAGTCTCTGAAAGGTTGAGCAAGTAAGAAAAGCTATGAAAACGGAACGTAGATCTTCTACACGTGAACTTTTGGGGGCTGCTCTCAATCTCCCTGCAGAGGATTTTGAGGGGATTGCTTCCTCCCACAAATCATATGAGAGATCAGTATCTGACAGGGGAGGGAAGGATGGAAAAACAAATGGAAATCAATGACAGAACCACTCCATCTTCAGCTGGGCTTTGATCCCATGCTCAGATTGAAGGACAAGGTCATCTCTCAGTCTTCCACCCATTTCTACTCTTAGCTGCCTGTAAATCCCTTGAGGGAGAAACTCTCCATGCTTATTGACAGTAATTTGATTTCCTCCTGATCTCCCCCTCTGCTTTTCCTGGTCCCACCCTGCAGACAGGGCTCCACAAAGCCTGGAAAAACAAAACATCTGAGAGTTCAGAGACGCTTTGCTGTGGTTATCTTCGATATATATGGCTGGGGGAAGCAGCCAGGGTGTTTGAACCCATTAAAAGGCCAGTTCCCCCCTGGCAGACCCCAGCCCCTGCCAGGCTTCAGTGTACAGAGCACAAGGAGATGCTGAGGTGCAGGGATTGATGATTGTCTCTGTCAGAAATGCTGAGTGCCCAACAAAAAAGTCCCTTGGGGTAAGGCTGGAGATTGCTTGCTGTTATTCCAGGTGCCAGACTTCCAATAGAAAAGATCTGTACTATTTAAAAAAAAAAGCCTGCCACAAGGTCCTAGATCCTGGTGTCAGCTGCTTCAAATCAGTCCCCTGAAATGGCAGAAAGGCTCTTTGGAGCTCAGCAGCAGACAAGCAACGTCTTCCCACACAGGACAAGGCACACTGCAAACAAAACATCCTTCCCTGCTCCTGGCAGCAAAGCTCTTAAGCCTTCATTTAATATTAAATACACGTTTAAACCTAAGCCCGTTCCTCAGCATGTCTTGTGTGCTTATGTAGAACTTCAGCAGGCTCAGAAATGCTCAGAAATGCTCAGAAATGCTGTAACTGGAGGCCTGTGCACTGAATAACGAGCTTTATGCTCACAGAATATCTGTGCAAAGAAGGGATGGCTTTTCCAGGATGGATTCTGCAGGTTGAGAAAAGAAAATGTTCCCCTTTCTCCTGATGGTGCAGAAGAAATGGCAGCTCGAGCCACTCAGCTGTTCCTCCTGCTTTTCCCCCTTTCATCAACTGAGTTTTGGGCACAGTGCAACAAAGCCAGCCTCAAGGTACTGTTCCTTGAGTGCAACACAGACTGGATCTTGAGGAGATCGTGTCAGTGGGATGGAGACAAGCTGATCAACACTTCTGGTCCTTCAGGTCTGTGTCCCAGCCAGGCAAAGTGACCGTCTCATCAGAGCGAGCCAGATTGCGTTCCCAGCTCCGTTCCTTGGAGGAGCAACTGGAACAGAGAGCACACACAAAATGTTCCAACGGCAGTGCGTGCACAGATAAATCCAGACTGGTGCCTTTGTTGAGCAGTAGCAGCAGGAATCCAGCTTCTTCACGGATGAGCATGTTTAATTGAAAAACACACCCTCCGAGCATACCTGGAGAAGGGGGATGTGTACAGCTACACAAATGCACCCAGAGGTAGCAGGAAAACTTTAACACTGTAAAGCTAATGAGACCAGGAGAGAGATTTCCTTTTAGGCCAAGTTAGGTGAGCAAGGAAAGGAGAGTTGTCCTTGCTCTGGGCAAAGAGATGGATCCTCTCTCTATTTTCTGTGTCAGCCTGAGTGATTACAGCATGGTAAGCAGAAAGGCAGTGAGTTGGTATAAAAATACCCAGGTAATATTAATGGGAAACTTCTCAGGCCCTTTTTTATCACAGAGCTTCTGTTTGCTTGGATTACTTGGCCAACCAGGCATTGGTTCAGCCATCCCCATCTGCACTGGGCTATAAGCAATATTTCATCTATCAGGCTCAGATACCAGAAATGTGCTGGGCACGCACGGAGCAAACAAGCATTTTCTTGCAAGTAATTAGCATAAGCTGCACCAAGATCAAGCAGTTGTGTCAGAGCACAATGCAAATCAACATTTCTTCCTACTGCAGATGGAAAATGGAGAATTGCAAATGCCATATCTCCGGCTCACCTCTTGCTTCCCACCGTTTATTCCAGAGGAAGGAGATAATTGTTTAGAGGGACTTTTGAGAATAGCATCTCTGCTGCTTTCATTGCTTAATGGGAAAGAACATGTTTAAATTATGAAAGGTCACATTATTTCAGGACCTTTTGGATAATTTTTCTCGCCCTTGTGCAGGGAAAGCAGGCCAAATGCCTAATTTGACCAAGTCTGAAGGTAAAGTGAGGCTTTTCAAGATGACAGAGGGCAGCTGGTTAAAGGACAGTGGTTATTCCTCCTGCTGCCTGTAAAAAGGTTTGTTGAGAACAGTTTCCCAGTGACATCTGCTTGAAGGAGCCCTGCTGCAGGGCATCAGACCAAGGGCCACCCAGACTCACCTAATTTTTCCAAGAGATGTCCAAAATGAATGCCTAGGGAATGCAGGAGCAGCGATTACTTACGGTACATCTCCCAGCACCTTTCCAGCCACCGACCATTTGAGGGGTGCAGATTCTGAGAGCTAGAGGTCAGTTCACTGCCCCTGCTAATGGGTGTTCCCTGGAACGGAGATTTCAGTAACTTTGTTTTCCATGAACTTGCTCAGCCACCTGTGAATCTGTAACAGCCATTCCCTGCTGTGGAGAGGAGAGGGAACGCCTTCCTTTTGTTTGCTCCATGTCTGGCTCCTGGTAGTTTTGTTCTTGTACAGGAAGAGACCATAAATGGCCTTTTCTACCCACCCTCACTGTGCAGGCAGAACTTATGGATCTACTTATCCTACCCTTGTCTTCAGGCTCACAAGTGTGATCTCTTCAGAGTAGATCAAAGAGGGTAGTGTTGTTTTAAACCATTGTTTTCCTCCAGAATGTGATCTATCCACTTGCAGATGGCTTTTATGGTCTCTAAAGCCTCCCATGGATTAGCCTGAGTTTGACTGTATAAACATTTTCTCTATCCCACATCCTGCTTCCACAGCATGTCTCGTATTCACTTCTCTGTCCTTTCTCCCACTCCAAACATCCTGCAGAAAGCCTCCAGCTCTCCTGGACAGCCTTTCTCGCTCCCTTTCCCCACAGGTTGTGAACAAAACTCAGTGAGCCCAACACAACCCCCAGACTCCTGGAGCCCTGCCTACAAGGGAGAGGCTCACACGCCTGTCTTTCCGACCGAGCTACGGCCACACTGCCGCCTTGCTGGTGCTGCAAGGTCGGTCTGTCTTCAGCCATCTCTCCCCCTGCACATCTCGGGTGCTCTCCTCTCTTCCCTCAGCTGTCATCTCCTCGCTGCTGAAGGAGGTGGGCGGGAGAACGCGCACCGCGGGAGATGGCTGATCTCCGTGGCGCTGTGCTCGGCGACGGGAGCGCTCAGCTGCTCCGGCATCCTCCTCCACCTCTCCTCCCAAGGTCGGGGGGGAAAGCCCCACCGTGGCTGCCTGGCAGCGGTGTGAGCTCTGCGGCGTGGGAAGTGCTGCTGGGGGCTTGTGGGGCTGTGTGGGGGGAGCCGGACTTGCACCCCTTTATCCCACAAACCAGGGGCTGCACCCAGCGCACTGCGGAGAGGAGGGAACCGCTGCAGCGCGTCTCAGGGTAACTCCTCCTTCTGGAGGGGGCAGCACTGAGGATTAGGGGGGTCACTGGGGTCCCTTCTGCTGGAGCAGCTGTGGGGCAGGCAAGGTGAGGCAGGAGGAACCAGGACAGCGTGGGTGGTACTGTCACAAACCGCAGCACCTGGTTTTCCAGAAGTTGCATGTGAAGTGCTGCTGACTTGGAGCAGCTGGCAAAAAAACTGGAAACAACCCCCCTCCACCTCAATCATTATTTAAACAGTATAAAGGTCTCTGTAAATGTTTAAAACAACGTGGTTGTGAGGGGAAGGAGGAAAGACAAACAAGTTTGCTGTTTCAGCTTTGCAGAAACAGATCTTAATTTTTGGCAGGGTTTTCTTCATCCAGAGGATCCAGCTGCTAGCCCGCTTTGGGAGGCTCTAAATTCCTAATCACTTCCCAAACATCTTCCAAGAGGCTGCAGTTTGGCATGGGCACCACCTTTGATGTCTGTGTTTGGTCAGGGCCTCATGCCATAGGACCACAGTTCATGGCCAGGGCACCTCTGCTAGGAGTCAGTGGCTGTGAGTGCTCACTCCCAGTGGTGTTTTCCTTTCCCAGACTTAAGATTTATGGTGGCCAAAGCTCAGCAGGAGCCAGGGAGCTCAAAGGAGCAAGGTGCTGTGGGCTGCCTGACTGCTGGGGTATCTTTCCTACATGTGAGCAGGGCAAGAATCAGGAGCCCCTTTGTTCCCTGAGCACCTCTCCCAGTTCCCAGCCCGCTGCCCTTCCTTCCTCATCTGTCTCAGCAGCACTGCCGGCACCTGCTGCATTACCACTGCAGAAACCCTATGTAATTCCTGTTTAAACACACAGCTGGCACCATGACTTCAACTAATTCAGCTTTTTGCTGTTGAAGTGCTGGATCTGCATCCTGCTTTGGCTCCAGGCTGAGAGGGAATTGATCTGAAGCACTGGGCATTGCGGGCTGCTGGAGATCCATGGCTGCTCTGCAGCCTCCATGCAGATCTGATGCCCTGGGGCCCAGATCCCAAACCCTGGAGCATCGGTCCTGGAGCAGGACCATCATCTGTGTGGGCTCTCAGGGAAAGGGGGGCATCCTGCTCAGCATGAGGGAGAATTTGGACTGGGAAAAAGAGGGTTCATCCATGAGGAAGATATATGGGAACCAGGTCCCTGGGGAGCAGAGGAGGACTGTACTTCCCATCAACCTGCCCAAGGCCTCAGCTTGTCCCCAGCCCCCAGTCAGGGCTTGTTTCTGCCCAGTGCTACCTGCTCTGCTCCTGTCCGATCAGGGAAGGGGTTTGTGCTCCTGCTCAGTCTTGTGTTTGCCCTGGTGTCCTTCTGGCCCAATCCTGCTCAGCCCTGCGCTGAGCTGTGGGGTGTAGATCCCCTCAGCACCCAGAGCTGGGTGGCTGCTCTCTGCCGTCAGTTGTTTTGTCCAGTGTGTGCAACCTCTAGTGCTACAGAAATGTGCGCTGATCTCCTGTATTTGCTCTATAGCCTCTGGAATTCCGTTCCTGCCTCAGCTGTTCAGTCTGACAATGGTGCTGGGCTGTGATCTGAAGATGCTGTTTCCAGGGAAGCTCAAGTACCTGTTGGGTGGCTAAAGAAGCCTTGCTGCTGCTGAGGTGTGTGTGTGGCTGTTCCTCTGTAGGTGTGGGGGGAGGATGTAAATGGTGCTTCCTCATTCAGCCAGTCCCAGCCTGGCTCTTGCTGCTTCTGTTTTTTGGTGTGATCTGATACAAAACAGAAAGACTGAGCTCAGCTAGGCTGGCTTAGCTCTTGAGAAGGGCTGCTCCTGTTGCCTGGGACTTCATGTAGTTTGGGGGGGAAAACACTGATGCTATTTTCAACCAAAGCCTGAACAGTGATGTGATGGACCAGCTGCTTGTGTGCTGTCCTGCCTCCCCGGAGTCCTCTTCTACTCAAATCAGTAACTGCCCACAGACAGCACCAGGAAAAGCTGTTTCTGGGGTCTCCTTTGCTTTTCTAACTTCAGCCAGCTCCTGTGCAGAGCCTACACTGAGATAAAAGAGACTGACACAGTGTGAAACCTTCCTCCTCTTCAGCAGATGGTGTTTGTGACAGTGGACTTTGCTTGTGTTGTTGTAGCAGAACGGCCTGGGCTAGCCAAGAAACAGAAGGAGAAGCTGCAGTCTAGGCTTGCTGGAACTGGCTTGCTGTGTAAACCTGGCCTGAAAGCCTGCATCACAAAGGAATTCTTGATTTTTCAAGGATTGGGCTTCTCTGTCATCTCCAGCTCACAAGCTGACACGCTGTCATGACTTGCCTGCAGTCAGTAGCTCCAGTCACTCTGAAGCATTCCCGGCAATCTCCCGGGAATCTCAGTGAGCAGGGAGGTGATGCGTGTTGCAATGTGAACTTCATGTTACCTTCACAGAAAACCTTAATGCATCTTAAGTGGGGCTAACCTGGTGTTGCTGCCTTAGGCTTTAGCAGATCAGCGCTGTACCTGTCCTAGCTGTGAACTCTACATGCTTCATGCCTAAAAATCCTCGTGGTCAGAGAAACTGCCCCGACTTGAGTGAACCAGAGGTGCTGCTGACCGAGCCTGTTCCTGCATATCCTGCTAAAATAATCACTGAGAAGGTGAAGCTGAACCTCCATCAGACCCATTTCTGTCAGACCGAGACTGCTGAGCACTAACTGCAGTGGGTGATTTCAAGATAAGCCTCAGTCTCAATCAGGGTGAACAAGAAAAACATATTGCCTTCATATTGTCTGAAGGCTGCCTTCTGCACCATGACTGAGGGTAGAACTGTGTTATCAGCAAGAAGCAGGTGTCAGCTGGCGTAAGCCCTCCAAGAAACTGGCTTGCCAGTATTTCTGTCCTTATTCTATCTATCACATTCAAGATGTGAGTGAACACAGAGCAAGAGTTGTTCCTTCAGCTGAAAGGGGCAAGAAGCCATGTGCTTTGAGGCTGCTGTGTGTCTCGGCAGGTTCCAGGCCTCCAGAAATACTTTCCTCAATTTTCTTCTGGCTATCTCTGACTATCTCCCTGCTCCCAACCCTGCCAAACCACAGCAATCTGCGAAGAAAACTGGTGAGCATGGCAGGGAGGCTATTGCAGGCTCTGTCCCACATTTGGTTAATACCTGGGAGAGATACTAACTTTCATGGGGAAAGGGGTTGTGTTCATCTGGGAGCTCTGCTCTTCAAGCACGCAGAAATCCCATGGACACAGATACCTCCACATGCAATCCACGCTCAGCCCATGCAACCCCTTGTGTACTTTCCTCCTTGCCAGCACCAGATTTTCTCAGAGCATTTGGGGACAAACTTCTCCTAGCCCTGACAAGCCTCAAAAACTCTTTCATAGCAAGCCATGTGTGAACTTAACGTGCTCCATACCAGCACCATCTACCTGCCTCTACTCTGCCTGGTTACAATAGTGACAACAGGCCTGGGCAGGTAGGAGGACACTGGACACGGCTGGACTTGAATGCTGGGGGGTTCAGCCAGAGTGCACCGTTCCTCACAGCACTGCCTTCAGCTAAAGATCAGATCTCTCTTCACCTCCTTTTTGACTCAAAGCTCTCAAAGTGGTGCCGTATGGATGCGATCACGATGTTCATTAGTCTCTGTCTGAGCCCCCTCATGCTGCAAAATCCCTGGAGGGGATGGGCTGGAGTGGGATGGGGTTTGCTGCTGCTGAGATCTGGTGGTTTTTCCCCTGGGGTTTCAAGAAGTTTTGTTCCACCCGTGAAGAGTGCCAGGCATCAGGGGAAGATTTGTTTCTTGGCAGCTGTTCCCGTTTTGCTCCAGAAAACCGATGCTGTGCTAGGAATGCACCATGACTAAAACTCCTCTGGGCTGCTCAGGTCAAATAGCAGCAATAGGGGAAACGGGGGACAGGAGCGCAGTTCTGCTCAGCAGAGAGCAAACAGGAGGGCCGAGCCCTTTCATTCCCCTCTCATCCTTCCCTGAGCCAAATACCTCAGGAGCTGAGTAGTTTGAGGGAGAGGAGGAAGCTGGGGGTTAGCAGGCTGCTTCCTCTCACCTCTGGCAGCCCTGGAGCACAGGCATGCACGCTTGGCTCTGCCTGTTCCTGCTCTGGGAAGCTTTGACACTGTCAGTCTCCTTGCTTCTGAGGTGGTGTCTGATCCCTGTGGAGAACAGACCATGCTCTCTCCATTTGTTTTGCCGAGAGCTCAGGAAAGCTTTCAGGATCAGAGGTTTAAACAAGGGGTGTGACAAGCAGCGACAGTTTGGGAAAAACACAAGCAGCAAAAGGTTTTGGTACTGTCAGAGAACATGACAGGCAAGTTCACAGCCTTTGAGGGCCTTTGGCTTCCTGTTTTCTTTCGCCAAACAGAGAAAGCAATCCTGTGTGGTGACAGAATCGCAGGTGGTGACCTTGTGGCAGGCAGGGCAGAGCTGGAGATGCTGAGAGCAAAGCAGCAAGCCTAGGCAGGGACTGGGATGGGTACATGTTCTGCAAGGGCTAGAGAGGATGCTGTGAGGCGTCTGGAAACTGATCTCCAGTGTGCTCAGCTCTGTCCACTGCACCCTGGATGCTGAAATTGCTCTCAGGGCATCTCTTCCTGCTGCTCGAAGGCTGCCAGGGTTGACAGGAACCTCTGGGGCTGGAGAGTGGGAGTGAGAGGAGCCCAAAACTTGTCTCCTTGCCCTCCAGCAGCTGAAGATGCCAGGACCGGTAATGGGGCCATTACCCACCTGGGTGGGTGCAGTGTGGGGGCACAGCCCTGATGCTCCAGCTCCTCAGCACCACTGCAAAATGGGTTGTCCCAACAACCAGATCAAAACAGATCTTGCCTTGTTCCCAGACTAAAAGAAGGGGTTTTGTCATAAAAAGCTGCAGCTGGTCTTTCCAATCTTCCACCAGTGTCTGCATTAACTGTCAAGACAGTGATTTCCTTGATGCTGAGCAATTTTTTTCTGTGCACGCATCCAGCTAATCAATTAAGTTTCTCAGCAGCTTCCTCCAGCATTCAGGCTTGGAGAGTGGAAGGAATTTGTTATTCTAGGCACTGCTGGAGAGGCTTGAACTGTACTAAAAGCAAATTGGTTGCGCTTTCCAAGCACTGACACTCTTCACTCACAGCTTGTCTTGCTGATCCGCCCCCCTCTGCCTCCTCCCTGCTCTCCTGAGCAGCTCTGGGTGCAGCCTTGGTCCCACCAGCTCGCACAGGGCTGGCCTGAGGCACATCTGCTCAGCACAAGCTGTGCCCAGCTGTGGTGGGGCTGAGTTTTTGAGACACTCAGTGTCCCAGGCAGAGGCATGGGTGTCTTCCTTTGGCAGGGTCTTCCTACAGCAGGTCAGTTTGGCTGTCCGAAGGCTGAATGATGGTGGTGGTTTGTCTCTCACCTGCTTTCCCAGCTGCAGCTGGCACAAGGGGGCAAGGCTGTGTGCCACACCACAGTCATGAGGATGTGCCAAGGTAGCTTATGTTTGTCCCTCAGCTTTTCCCTCTGCTAAAAAAATACTCTCTTGATGCTTTTATTCTTTTTTCGTTCTTGTTTTCCTCTTTCCTTGTTGCTCCTTGCCCTGCCTAGGTGTGGTCCTTCACATATGGCAGGCAGATGCCATGGGGCGTATTCACATCCATCCCAAGATCCTTGAGCTTCGCCGAGCTTCGCACGGGGCTGAGAAAGGGAAGTGCAAGGATCCAGCAGAGTGGGTGGAGGCACCAAAAAATATGGGGAATTTGGGGTGATCTTGGGAAGATTTATGGATGGTTGAGAAGAATCTCCTGCCAGATCAGATACACCCTGGCTCTCTTCTAGTGGGAATGGGGATGTTTTTTATGAGTGTTTAGCAATGCAATGGCTCAAACATGGGAGTGGCAGGGTTGCCGGAGTCAGGAGGGCTGCAGAGGTTTGTCAGGAGCCCAGCCAGTTGTGTAAAACTCCTCGCTCCCCACTCTCTGGCCTGTCAGGACGTACGCACGCATCCTCCCGGGCCAAGGAAAACTTGGCCCCAGCAGAGCAGAGCTGGGTGGCTGGCGGGTAGGGATGGCCACAGCCCGAGTCCGGCCTGGCCTGGAGGTGAGCAATTTTCCATTAAGTGCAGCCTGGCAGCCTCAGGAATGCCAGCTCAAAGGCTTCCCTGCAGATTTGTTGCCCAACATGTCATCCTGCTCGGAAATCTCAGCACAGAGGATAAGGAGGAACCGGGTGAAGAAAATTACCAAGAAATGCCTTCAGAGGGTTATCTTTATCGGCAAGAGGATTTCAGCCACCTCCAGTCCTGTTGCTGCTTACGACATTCCTTCTGTAAGTTAAATCCCATAGATGTTCTGCTTGGGAAGTGATTTGGTGAACCAGGAAAGAGAACCCAGGACCCCTGCTGCCAGTCTTCTTTCCAAGCTGTTACACAATACTATTCTGGGGTTAACAAACCAAAAACATCTGGGAATAATCAAAGCTATTTAGGCTCTGAGAAAGCATGGCTGGAGAAAGTTTGAAGGAAGCAACTTGAAAGCTCGGCACTGTTAAAAACAGTCTGGAAGCCCTGGAAATTAAAACTAGGGTAACATCTACAAAGAGTGAGAAAGTATCAAAAGAAGGATCTAATATCCTCTGAGGAGCAGAGAGGAGCCGGAATGAATTGTAATGCTTGAGCTTCTAAGCTACAGGGCATTAAAAAATTGCTTTGGAACAAACAGATCTGCCTTTCCTGCGGTTTCCACTGGCAAGAGAGCAGAGGGAAAGACCAGGGGTCTGGCTTAAAAGCAGCCTGAGGATTGGAAGTGTGATTTAAAGACAGATAATTGCAATCTCCAAAAGCCCTGGTAATGGTGGTGCAGAGCCCACAGCGAGCGGTACCCGCCAGGGCTGGGTCAGAGGGGACACAGGGCACACAGCAGAGATTTGGGGTCCAGTGGCATCCCTGGCAGGGGGGCACGAGCCAGAGTACAGCTGGGTAAAGGAGGAATGTAACCTGCAGGCTTTGTTTTCCAAGTGGCAGGATGTGTCCTTGGGCTGACTGACCTTGGGCTTTGCCACCATGGGTCGTGGTTCCTGGGGATGTTCCTCCCGCAGGGTGACGGTGCTTTGCTGTCTCTCACTGCAGGGAACACGCTCGGGTCTCTTCTGGCGTGGGAGCTCAAATGATCCTGGGATCATCCTGGTGGATAACCCAGGCCTGGCAGCTGGAGCCGCTGTCCGTGGGGTGTCCAGCTGGCAGCAGGGACTGTGGTGCTCTGTGTGCTTGCTGAGCTACCTGCAGCACTGACCCTGCTCCTTCTGCAGGAGCCTGGGAGCTGCTTCCCTGGAGTGACTCAGGGAGCCAGTCCTCATTGACAGAAATCCCCTCTTTCAGCATCGCAGGAATCAAAGCCTGTCTGTGGGAAGTCTCACTGCTGCTGATTTATAGAAGCTTTAATCTTGGAAGGCCTCTCTCGGTGCTTTCCATTCCCTCTCTTATCACTTCGCATCTCCTGCTATTCCTGCCCCTGGCTGGGTATGGGGTACAAACCCCCAACATCTCCAAGAGGTGGAAAAGTAGCCTGGGTGTGGGGAGGGTGAACCCACTGCAGGAAGGATGATGGCACAACCAGCCACCACAGGAGCCATGGAAATTGCTAAAGATTTGGGGAATCCAGATTTGGTGCATCTTCTGTGGCAATCTGGCCTCCCCAGCATCCTTGTAAATGAGAAACCACATAAGCCTCACACTCTATTATTGCTACAGAGCATTAGAGTCCCTCATTTAGGATAAACATTCTCATCTCCAGCAGAGCATGAATAACATTAAATGAGATAGTTAAAATGTTTCAGGCCAATTATAGCCCTGGTGTAACTTCGGCAGAGTTACACCAGGGATTAATTTGATCCAGAGAGCTCTGCCTCCTGTTCCGAACTGGGATTCCAGCACGGGTAATTACATCCTGCCTCTCTGCACTTCCTCTGGAGTTTTAATTGGGTTGAATGGACTCAACTTCTGCGCTTTTCTTCAGAAAGCCATGAAATTTCCAAACTGCTACATGAGCCGAGGGAGCTGTGTGCTGCCTCTCTGCCATGCTGGTGCTGGCCAGGTCTGCCCTGGGTGTGGGTGCACAGCAGCCTGCACCCCGCTGTACCTTCTGCTGGCAAACCCACCACCCCAATCTTATGTGGGGGGTCCAGCCCTCCCATCCCAGCCTGGATCCCAGACCAGGACCCCTGTGCACTGAGACAGGCAGCTGGACGGTCTCCCCCTTCCACTTCCCAGCCCTCTTAGTAAATCAGCGTTAATGAGGGACATTTGACCCTCTCTCTCCCTGAACAGCCTCATGAAACATTTTTGTTCCATGAGATAGTTAAGAAACTTGAAGCAATTTCCTCTCCTTGCTTCCACTGTAGTTTTTTGGTTGATTTTTTTTGGGTTTTTTTTGGAGGAAAGGAAAAGTTATAGGCCACACACAGCCTTTAGGATGCCTCAGGAGTGGGAGCAGAGGATGGACAGCAGGGTGTGATGTGGAGGGGATGGAGCAGACAGGGCAGTGGAGATGAGGTGACCCCAATCCTGGTCCACTTGGTTTGTCAGAGAGACCACGTGTGCGACTGAAACAAGAGGGTCAGAGCTGGGAAAGTGCACATGCTGGCTGTGATTAGGAATTTAATTGGGAAGGAATTGAATTCCAAGGCATTATCTCACTGAGTTGGAGCAATACAGAGCCATACATCCTCCATAGCCAACTGTATAGAGGGGCGACAGCAGAGGGAAGGGTGCTGGGAACAGTCTCCCTCGCAGATTTCCAGGACTTTCTGCTGCTGTGTGGTCCACTTCCCTTCTCAGAGAGAAATGATGAAAACAGACAGTCCGATAAACCCCGGGGAGCTGGGCCCAGCAAGGCCCCACAGCTTCGCCCCCTCCTCCAGACTGTGTGGGACTGCTGGTCCCACACCACCTCCACCTCCCAGCTGGGGATAGCCCACTCAACGTTTCATTTCCCTTTTTGGTTTTTCCCAAACTGTATTTTAGCGGGGACAGCGCTGGAAAGAAGAAGAGCAGAGATGTCACAATCCTTCCTTCCTCCTCAAACAAACAGCATCTCCTCAGTGGGATCACGACTGTGACCGTGATGGGGGGACCACGTCCATCAGCAGCTCTCGGAAAACTGCTGGTGACACCATTCCTGACCTGTGAGGGCTGCCACCACCCCTTCTGTGTTTCTCATGAAGTGGAGGGTGGTTTTGGCCAGCGGAGAGGACACAATGAATGAATTAGGCGAATTCCCACTCCCACCCACCAAGGGCCTTCTGGGACTCTCCCAAATCTCCAAGCAAACAGCAACCTCGCCATGGCCAGCAAGCTTTGTGCAGCCGCTGGCTACAGGCACTCACCCGCTCCGAGCTCAGCTGCTGGCTGCGGCTGGCTGAGTAAATAAAGAACATTTCTCATGAAATCCACCCTCTCGGAGGTCCCCAGGCAGAGAGCCGGCCTTTCCATGGCTCAGGAAACTGTTATCCCCCAAATCTACAACGCTGCCCTGCAGCTGATTTAGCAAGCGCTGTTTGCACACCCAGGTTTGCAGGGCAGTGACCCCGTTCCCAGCAGCACCGTGACATTTGCAGGCACCATTTCCATCTGGCCCCATGTCATCCTTTCTGGGAGTTTATGAGCGATAGTCCAGGTGGGGCCAAAGGTCGGAGTTACTGATGGAAAGGTCCAGACTGAAATCTGGGTTTTTGCTAAGCCCAGGATGACTGTGCCTGGGCTAACCCTGCAGAGCAGGGCTCCAGTGGGCTCCCCTCGGTGAGGTTCTGCTCCTAATCTTCGGGGGTCTCATAGCCCCAGCATACACCCACCATTCTTGGGGCTCCTCTCCCTCCCATTTCTGACCTTGCAGATCCTCCTCGTTGCTCATTTCTGCCCACCCAGACTGAACAGCATCTCTGTAGCTAAGCCCTTGGCCTTTATTTTCCCTTAAATCAATACATAAAAGCCATTCTACAGCAATACCAGCATGTCAGGGGAATCCGGGCGATTCATATCATCAGAGGAGCTGACTCTGCTTTTGAGGCTCAATCCCAGTAAGCTTTGTCTTTTCAGATTCCAATCTTTGCTGTGCTGCCTTCAGCACAGCATTGTATTCATCCCCTGATCCCCCTTCCTGGCGTTATTGACTCTGTATCTTGCTTTTAATCGGCTATAAAATGAAGGTAGCTCCAGGTAAAACCAGTTTTATTCCTCCTGATCATAATACTTCTTTTGCCAAAAAGAAGAAAAGAAAAATGTTTAACATGAGTTGAGCTTGAAGAAGCTTAACTTAAAAACTTACAGGGAAAAAATCTATTAGGAAAACTCTACAGATATTTGTGAAATTCTCAGTATGGAGAACCAAGCTGCTGGGAGCTCTTGTCTGTATGTCTGGCCTTACCTTCGAGGCAGGGAGGTGACCCTACAGCCCCGGGATGGGGAGAGAGTGCTGACATCAGCCGGGAACATCCTGGGCAGGAGCCACATTCCAGGCTGCTCCCTCCCATCAGCCTCTCTCCTTCCCCCATTCCTGTGGCTGTCAGAGGAGGTTGGCTCTCAGAAGGAGCAAGCAGCCTGGTTTGGGTGCAAACTGGGTGTATTTGGCACTGAAAATTCATGCCAGCCATGGTGAGGCCAGCGCAGCTGTGCCCACAGAAAAGATTCAGCTTGTGACTACTCCACTCACCAAAAAAACCAAGACCTGTCTCCTTCTGTCTAGTATCTATTTGCAAAAGCTTTGGGAGCTGCTTTTCCAGTTGGGTTGAAGCTGATGTTTGCGAGCCCACTGCTCCCAGTGACTGACCAGCACACCCCGATAGACTTTTCCCATCAGAGCATTTATTTTTACAACAGGACACCGAGTCCTCAAACAAATGAAGGCTTGCACAAGAAATCGTCTGCCTCAGTTTGGCAGCAAACAGGAGTATTTCTCTTTATTCTAAACCCAAATTTTTGTGGCTAAATAGAGCCAAAAATATATCTCACCCCGCTACTTCTCCCAGACACGAGACATCTCTGAATGCCGAAAGCAACCCTTCCCCTGCCACAAATGGACCAAATAAACCCAGCACGAGACCGGCGCTTAGGAGAAGCCGATGTGCCTCTAACGCTGTCATCTACAGCGAGCTGTGTCTGCAAACTGATCTTTTATTAATGGATTTATATCCACGGGAAAGCTGCGGAACACGTGAGAACCCCATGGCCGGGAGCAGGACCCCCGATCGCTCTGTGCCCACAGCTGCGGCTGCTGGCCCTGACCCCGGGCTCAGCCTTAGACAGGCAAATTTCCTTCCTGCCCCAGCGTTTAGCCCCGAGCCCGGTCCTCCCTGAGCTGTGGGAGGGCAGCTGGGTGGTGTGGGTTTGTCGCTGTCATGGGTTGTTTTGCCCAGGGTTTCGGCAGGTGCCGAGGCCGGGCTGTGCTCGGTGCTGGCTGCAGAGCGCAGGGGAGCTGCAGGACGAGAAGGAGTCGTGGTTAATTGGTGAATTGTGGTTAATTGTTTGTTGAGAGCTGGGACAGACGAGGTTAGAAGCCTTGGGGGATCTGCCAAAGGGAAGGCAGGAGATGGTGAGTCCCTGAGCTGCCCTGGGCATTCAGCAGCGCTCAGAGGGGATTAGGAACGACAGCTCTGGCCCCAGTTTCCCCCCATAGCCCAACCCATTGTCCCCTCACCCTTTATGCCAAAGATTCCCTCCCAGAGCCAAGGCAGTGGTGTGTGAGTGACCCAACCCTTCCTGGGAGCTGCAGATGGACACCCCAGAGCCAGCCCTCACTCCCTGGGGCCACTGAGCAGGACACAAAGCCACATCAGTCCCAAATCCCACACGGAATCACAGGATGGCCGAGGCTGGAAGGGACCTTACAGACCATCTCATTCCAACCCCCTGCCATGGGCAGGGACACCTCCTGCTAGACCAGGTTGCTCCAAGCCCCATCCAACCCATCCAACAACACTTCCAGGGATGTGGCATCCACATCCTCTCCGGGCAACCTGCACCCACCCCTTGCACCCATCCCAGCTGGATCGTCACCGGCTCTGCTGCCTTTTCTGTCCCTACGAGATGCTCCTGGCATCCAGGCAGCAGGTGGGAGGCCACAGAGAAAGGGCTGGGTGTGCCCTCACCTGGGGACTGAAATGCTATTGAAAGTAATGGAAAAATGGGGTTTTCCTTTCCAATCCAGCCATTCCAGGTTTTAATTTACTTTCTCCAGAGCAAGACACTCTTCTTGAGACTTCACAGCCTCACTAACAGGCAGGAAGACCTATAAATCCTAGGTGAAACACAAAAAAAATCACCATTAAAATGCTTGAAGGTGAAGACTAGGCTTTTTGCCCCAAACTAGCACTTCCTTCCCACAACTTCCTCCAAGCTGCATCATCCCAGATAACTGCTGCATCCCACCTGGCCTTTAGTCCAAAGTGCTGCTACGTGGTGTGAGGCTCAGAGCCAGCCTCTCTCCCGATCTCTTCCTCTCCCTCGGAGTGCCTGCGGACAGAGGAGATGGGGTGAGCTGTGGGCAGTGGTGCTGATTGCAGCCCCTGTCTAAAGGGAAGGGATAACTTGCTCCAGTAAAGGACAAATTTGCACTGAAGAGCAGAGCCCTCAGTAACAGCAAACCCTCCTCTTCTCCATGTGCCCCCGGCTCTGCAGAGCATCATTCAGCAGCAGGGACGAATCTCCCTTACAGGGGAGCAAGCAGCTCAGCTCCAGTCCCACAAGGAATTGCTGTAGCACAGTTTAGCCTGGAATATGCTGATTTTATCCAGCAATTCTTTTCTTCTTCTTTTTTATTTCCCAGGAAATAAATAAATCATGCAAGTCTTCCATCACCCACTCTCCAAGCAGCTGTCCCCGTATCACGGCCCATGCTTCCCCTGGGCTTTGGAACTGGGTCAGTGAGCAACATCCAGCACTGGTTGCTTCCCACTGAAATTCATAGAAAGCAGAAATGGCTCCTGGGTGCTTTGGAGCGACTTTGCCTTTTCAGCACAAATCTCAGCCAGCCTGGGGTGGGCTGGAGGAGCAGGCTGTGCCCAAGCACAACCCTCAGAGGGACCAGGGGATCTGCCAGCAGCACTTACCTGCATCCCTCTGCCACATTGGTGCTCATGGCTTCGCATCTTCGCTACCTGGTAGGGAATGGATGTCTTTGAACCTCCATCCCCTGCCAAACTTGGCTGAAATAAGCCAGCAGGCTCAAAAGCCATCTGGGGGAGCAGGCATGGACACACGGACAGAGCACACAGCACTTACTGCTGGGGAAACCAGGCAAAAGAGGGAGCGGCTGCGTCCTGTGATTGTGCCCCTGCTCTTCTGACAGTTTTTCCTCTGCCTTGTTACAGCCCGTGGTAAAAGGGAATTTGTGCTCAATGGGTTGGGGACCAGATCTTGGGACAGAGCTTGTCTCATCACAGGGAACGTGGCTGAAACAAGTCCAGGGACCTCCTTAAGCTGCCAAAGCAGCCCTGCAGAGATCAGAAAGGTGGGTAAAACCTGATCCTACCTCCAGATACACAGCTGGCTTTTCCACTTGTGCTCCTTTGCACTGCTAGAATTTGGGGGTCACTTTCAGTAACTTGCTCCAAAATCAGAAGGAAAAGCCAGAGACGCTCTCTGAGTCACTGGCATGTTGTTACCAAGGACACTAAGGTTTCTGATTTTGAAGAAGAGATTAATTACATTCTACAAATAGACATTTTATCTGCACTGAAGAGCAGCAAGAGCAAGTTCTTTTAGCGTGGCTCATTATGTATCAGCAGGTAGTATTGTGACAGATGTAGGAATGCAGTCGTATTGTCACTGGGGTTTAATCATCAGAAAGCTGTCTTCCCCGGGTCAGCTCCCTGTGAGGATTTGTAATATTTACATAGCACTTGGGGCTGGCTTCTTTATTGCCGGAGTCTGTATTCACTCGTCAGTCTCTCATTATGCATGTGCCAGTATTAATTGCATTTAGAAATGAGATTCTAAAGCAGAAGTGAGAGCTATTTAGACCTCCATTCAGCTTGAAAGACAGCAGCCTTCTGTGTGACAGCTCTCGAGATGTTCTTGTGCTCAGCTCTCTCCCCAGCTGAAAAGCAGGTGTTGGAGAGAGTTGGTGTCAGAGCCACTGTATCAGCACTGCCTTTTGTGCATGCCCAGACATTTATATAACCGACAGGATAATGACTCCGCAGAAGTGGCACAGAATTGACCCTTCTGGTACTGGATTGAAAACAGCCAGGGAGAGTGGATCTGCTCAGCTGCTGTGCAGATATGGAAGGAAAGCAATGCTGAGCCCTATCTCCTGTGGAAAGAAGAGGGGTGTTCCCTTGCTGGTGGGTTTGGGGGTTATTTGTCGGCTCGCCTGTGCCTGCAGCACTTTGGGGCTGTGTTTGTGGCCCTGCTAATGTATTTAAAGTGTACAGAAATTCACTTGACACTTGTCTGTGCCTGCCTGCTGCGCGCTGATTGCTCCAGCCTGGAGAAGCAGAGCCGTGTGCCACCGCTGCTGGCTGCCAGCCGTGCCTGAGCAGTGGAAGTGAGGAGGTCACATCCTGCTTCCCACAGGGAAATAAGCTGGAAGGTTAATCTGGATGATGCCAAGCTACCGGCTCTGTTTTCCCCAGCCTGAAGCACAGAGGGTCTCGCCTTGCCTTGCAGCACGGTGTGTGGGGTACGACGAGGGTGTTCTCCTGGGGAGACATCAGCACAGGCACTAAACACTCCCTCTCTCCATGGCCATGGCTCCCAGTTCCAGGAAAACAACCCGTCTGAGTCTCAGCGGATTCATGTCCAGCCTTTTCGGTGGGGACTCAAAAAACAGCAGTAAGGCAAATCCACATTTCAGTTCCCAAAGCGCCTCCTTTGCTTTGCCATAGTCCAGCACTGCCCCACCAAGCCTGAGACCTCTCCAAGAGCTCTCCGTGAAGGACATCTCACAGACCTGGCTCTTTCCAGCAGGCTCCTTTGTGTCACCTGTGTCCCTTTGGGTGCTGCTGTACTCCCTTGGGTGCTCAGTGCCCTGCATCCCCCCACGCTGGGCTGGCACCAAGACCAAACCCCGCGTTCCACACCCACAGCATCTCTACCAGCCCAAACCCAGGAGCAGGCAGTGAGCAGCTCCTGCCAGGAAGAGACTGGAGGGGAAGAACATGAGAAAGGCCAACAGAGCAGACATCCACAGCCAGCCCTGGCCCCCAGCCAGGACCTTCTTGTTAAATATCACACAAAACAAAGAATAAATCACTGCTTGTTGAGGAAATCCAAGCACTGGAGCCCAAGAAGTCCCTCTTGACCTTCCTGTCTCTTGACAGCAGGTTAGTCCAGGATAGTGTTCCAGTTCACTTTTCAACTCCAGCAAGGGGTGGGGATAGCAGACCCCACAGTTGGGATGCTGGGAGGAATCCCTTCAAACCTCTCCGTGTGACATGGTGACAGCCAGCTCCAGTGGCCAACACTAATCCCATGGCTGAGCCCCCCAGCTCTGCGAGGGTGGGCCAAGGACAACCTGTGCCATTCCTGGCAGCCCCAAGGTATATAAATAGAAGACATGGACGTGAAGGAGGTCAAGTGAGCAGGGGATTTCACATAATCTGATCTTGCCTCTGCTGTTCATTTGTGTCCTTTGCTCAGGATGCACGCCCTGCTTCACGCACAGGGACGTCAGAGGCAGAGGGTTGGTCCTGCACCAAGCCAGGTTTATCCTGTGGAACATGTGGGCTCCTGGCTTTTCCTTCATATGTGCTGTTCCTCAGGGATGTCTTTAATCCAGCAGTCATCCAGAGCAGTGCACGTATGGAAAATCCTGCTCTTTGTTGCTGTATGGGGTCCTGGTGCCTGACCAGCCTAAGCCCGGTCCTCTAGCTGGCCAAAATCCAGTTGGATCAACGCAGTACCGGGGCTCTGGTGCCTCAGGTCTGTTCCTGGTCTTGAGGATGCTGCCTGCCCTTCATGAGGTCCACTGTGCCTTGGTCTCCTGTACCACTTCTCCCCAGTCCCTGGCCAGCAGCACATTTTTCTCTTGCTTCTGCTGCTTTTCTTTCCCAGGACACGAAAGTCTGGAAGCAGAATCTCTCCTAGCGTAAAGCTGTCAGTGGAACGGATCTGATTTATGCCAGCACTGAGCAAGGCGAGTAGATGAATGTCCAAAATAGAACAAGTAGAAAAGCTGTTAATAGCCACTGGTCTTTAATGGTGAGAGCAATTAATCACCAAAAGAACTAATCTAGGAGTGTACAGCTTCTGCTTGGGCTGGTGTCTGCATCCAGACCAGATGCCTGTCTGAAGACTACGGCAGGGCTTGGAGGAAGTTTTTCCTGGCCATCCAGCTCTGAGTGTCCCTCATGCTCCCAGGTCCATGCTGTGATGGGAGCCCTTGTGCTCATTCCAGCTTTTTGCTGCTGGTGCTGGCACTGGCCACATTCTCTCCCTATACTCTCTATACAACGTGTTGCTGTCTCACCGGCCACACATTGATGATGGTGATGATGATGATGATGATGACGATGGTGGTGGTGGTGGTGATGAAGCCAGCTGGGTGAAAGGACTGACCAGGCTACGGGCCTCCAGTTTAAATGTGGTGGAAGGAGTGCTGATCTTGCCTTGAGCGGAAGTAGCCAGGGCAGCACCATGCCTGTCCCAGCCTCAGCCTTTTCAGCTCCAGGCTCCTTCCTATCTCCTCATGCACAGATTTCTGCTTTATCCACTGCTTGCTCCTAAGAAGCTGACCCTGCTCCCCTGGGCAGGGCTTGTGCTGCAGCTGGACCTGCCTCTCCAGGGCTGGGGCACTGGGCTGTCTGCACGCTGACAGCTCCGGTGCCGTCATTCCAGGTGACTTGTCGCCCAGCCATGTACCTGCCCATTCCTCCTGCAGCTTCCCAAGGGATGGACCTGCAGTCTGCCAGCCTTGCCAGTCTGCCCTGTACCCTCTGCCCAGAGACAGCCCCCACCTCTGCAGCTCGTTTGCTCAGACACTTAATGAGTGTTTAATTCAGCTGGTGCTGCAGGTAGCACAGGGACAGCCGGGGGCACAGAGGCCACGAGATGCCTTCCCTGCTTTGAGTCTTGTTTCTCCCTCCTCTGACTTAATCGGCTCATTAAGTGCCAATTTGACCTCCCCACTTTCAGATGTCTCCAGTCTCCACTGGTAAATAGATTTGTGCATCTCCAGTGGAAACCTCCTGAGCCGAGCCTGGTGATGGAGCAGGCGGCTGCACAGCGAGCGAGGGCGATGCTCGGGCTCGCCATGGGCGCAGCCCCGCTGCCACCGAGCTGAAGCCAAGCGAGTGCTGAACAGGAACAAGACTCCCTCCCAAAAGACACGGGGAGCTGCAGGTAGTGGAAGCCGCAGCCGCCGGCACCATGCCCGTGGCGCAGCGGGGACGCACGGAGCAGGAGGTGACCCTGCCCTCCTGTCGCAGCTTTGTCATTGCCTCGGCGTGGGACTGCAGCAAGTCCCTTCCCATCTGCTCCCTGCCTTCGCCTTGGAGCCAGGATGAGTGTGAGCGTGTGTGTGAACACGGAGCACAGCGCAACAGGGTGCGGGGTGGTGGCTGCTGGCTCTTCTCAGAGCCAACATTTAGCTGATGCTCTCAAGCATTACACATAGCCAGACACTCATCCAACCTCCAGGAATCCCAGGGATGCAGCGGGACATCCCCAGGGCTGTTTTATACCAGCTGGGTGTCAATGTCAGCCGGGTGATGTCCCCACAGCTGAGATCGCTGCTCAATGTCCTCCCAAACTGAGGCATGAAGAGAGGCAGGCAGCCCGGCTGCGGGACTGCTCCATTTGGGAAACACCTTGATCAGTGCATGTAAAAGCATCCCAGTGGTTCATCCCCGGCCCTTTGCACCAGCCAAACAGGAGGACCAATCCTGCATTTCCTCCTTACTGGCACATCGGAGAGGAGGTGACAGCACATCACAGAAGGTTCCTCTCTACCCAGCTCGAGCAAATATCTCCTGGTGTCACCCAGAGAACCAAACCAAAAGGAACCCAAATATCCCCATGAGTATGACACAGGTTGAGGAGTGAGACCCTCCACCCCAGGGCCACCCCTCACCCTCCCATCCCCAGCCCAGGGCCCTGAGGGGATGGGAGGGGGACAGGAGAGGACGTACGGTTCGACTTTGTTGCAGAAGCGGCGCCGCAGCAGGAGGACCAGTGGACCCAGGATCAGGATGGTGGTGCACATGGTGCTTCCTCCATCACCACCAGCGCCCACAGCCCTTCACATCCCTCCTGGAGACACTGCTCAGCCCAGGGCTGTCACCTGTGCCTGGCTGGCCTGTCACCCCGGCTCATGGGCACCTCTCCCCAGCAGCCACCTGAAAGCTCTCAGGGAAGGTTTTAGCAGGAATTAAGGAAGGATCAGATGTAATTAAGAGGCAGCAAATGAGGACGCTCTCCTCTAACCTCTGGATGGGAGGGAGCCCCGGAGCTGCTCTGTGACCCCTTGAGCATTTAATTGGTTTTGGTGTGTGGTGCTCCTGCCCTGGCTGGTCCCAGCCCTGCACCTTGGCCAGGTGGGGGCTGGGGGTGACGTGTCATGGACCAGGCCACTTCCCACCTCATCCACCCCATGGCACCCCCAGTCTGTCTTCCTGCCCCCACCAGCCCCACACCACCAGGGCTGGGTACTTCCCCCTGCTCCCTGCTTTCCTGGGTGCCTCCCTCCCCTCTTTGCCCACCTTTCCCCTGCTCCTCTCTTTCCCTCCAGCTCCTCCATCCCTCCTCCTGCCAGACCTGCCTCAACCCGCTCCCCCCCTTCCTGGCTCCAGTAATCTGACAGGCTCAGACCTGCCTGTAATTCCCCATGGACCTGTCTCAGCCAGCTGATCCCAAGACCTTGTCTGCATCCTTCCCTCAGCCGGGCTGGGTTTGCCTCCTCCTCCTCGCTCCCCATGGCTCAGCAGCACACACACCTTTCTTCACAGAGCTGCTCTGGCCCTATGCTCTCCCCCAGATCTCCTTGCCCATCCCATTCTCTTGCCAGGGAATCCTTTCCCTCCACTCTAAGCTCCACGGGCAGTGAATTGGCTTCACCCATCTTGTCCCAGCTCAGCCCTTTGCAAAGCAGAACACGTTCTGCAGTGCCTTTGTGGGTTTAGGTTAAAGAGAACAACTGGGAAGCGCCTCTGCAAGAGGGGCAGGGGGAACACAGCTGTGTATGCCATGCAGATCTGTGGGCACACACATGGGGCTTGATGGTGGTGGTGGTTCTGACCTGGAGAAGAGCCTTGGCGCAGGCAGGGAGCTGCAGACACTGGCTGTGGGGTTTTGCCCCCAGGTGGGGTTTTGCCATGAGGGTCCTCCAGTGAATGCTCTGAATGCCCAGCACTGTTCCACATGGACACCATGGCAGTGGGCTCTGATCCATGGAGTGTAACACTGGTGATCATCAAAGTTGGGATGGGTCTCCTTTTGGGGCTGTGCACACAACCCTGAGGGTTCTCCCCATGCCCCAGCTCCATTCTGGCCCTGGGGCATGAGACAGGGGCTGACATGGGATGGACATTGGCCTCAGCAGGGCAGCTGAGAAAAGCCCCAATCTGGGCATTCCCATAACTCAGACAGAAAACAGCTTCCTCTTGCAAAAGGGTTTTGAAACCACAACCAAATCCAAGCAAACTAGATGAGTCTGGGTTCAGTGAGTGGTTGGGTCTGAAAGAAAGCAAAACTGAGCTTTCCAGGTAACCTGGCTTTCCATCCCCATCCAGCCAGGGCCAGAGATGCCCCCTAAGTCCAGCCATGGCAGGGGCGTGGGACAGCTGTGGTTAATCCTCTCCTGATGGACATGTCCTCTCAAAGTACTCCAAGCCCTGAAAACAACAGTATCAAGCTGCACTTGAAATGTCAGTAAAACCAAATTCCTCTAAGGCTATCCAGCAAACAGTCCCCGTTCCTGAACTCGGGGTCAGCCGGAAGCAAAGGCGATGGACCTGGTCTCATTACTGGCACCAGCAGGATGGGAAACCTTTGTGAGAATGGTGGAAGAAACATCCCAAGTATGTCCTGCAGCCAGACGGAGACAAGAGTGAATAATTCCTTCCTGAGTGTAAGTCAGGCCGGACGGAGGGTGCGGAGCTGCCTTACGCAAGGCACCGGGAGCGCGTGGGGTGGCCAAGCCCCGTGACCCGGCCAAGCGGCCCTGGAGCACGCTGAGCCCCCAGGAGCATGGTCCGGTATGCTGGGAAGTCACTGGAGCCAAATAAACAGCGGCTTCTGGCCGAGCTGAAGCCCAAGAGGCTGGAAGGACCTTCTTTTCCCTGGCAATCTGCAGCCCGGCTTTCGTAATCCCTGGGAGGACATCGTTGCCTGTAAACTCTTCTCCCCTCGCCGAGACCCAGCCAGGCTGACACCAGCAAAGTCCCCATTCTTGCATCCCAGATGCTGCCTGAGGCCCTGAGCTGTCTCCTTTGGGAACTTGTTTATAACCATACAGCCCTCCATAACCAAGCAGGGCACCGACACTCGGGCTGCTCGAACGTCCCTCTGCGGGCACGAGCCCTGGCTGCCCCCCGAGTGCGAAAGGGAGCCCGGTGCAGGAGCAGTGCCTGAGTGCTGGCCCCTGCACTCACTTGGGTGACCTCTGCAATGCAAAAAGCATCTTCTGGAATCGACTGACTTTGGCACTGAGGTCATCGGGTGACCCCGGCAGCCAAAACGCGCCCCGCGCGGGAACGTATCACCTCCAAACACTCTTGATTGATGCTGAGAGGTGCTCGGTTCAAACGCAAGGTAATGTGAGCAGATTAGTTAATGCTTCTTGCCCTGGCCCTGGAGAGCAGGGCTGGAATGACGGGGCAGACTTAATGGGTTTTGAAGGCTTTTCTTTTTAAGATATGAATCAATGAAGCTGTACAAGAAGCATGGATAATGTGATCAGAATAAGAATCAGGGCTTGTCTTTGAACCAGAGCGAAGTCCCTGACGGTGTTTACTTCATGTACTGGCACCAAATGTGAGATGACATGAATATATTAGCTTCCTGGCTTTCCTGAGCAACTCCTGCCATGCTCAGACCAGCTTCAGGAAGGAAAAGAGCAGCAAAGAGAATCAGTTTGGAAGTGTCGACTTGTTTCCCAATAACCCTGTCACCCTTGCTTACCACTGAAGGGTCTGGCTGTGACAGAGGCTGTGCTCCAGGGGGGAAGAGCTGGGCTCAGGGGGTGAAGGGGAAGGTGGTGACACCAGAAACTCTTCAGGATCTGGGGAAGTTTACCAGCTGGCTAATGCCTTGTTCATGAAGCCCTGTGGTGCTGGATCTGTCATCTGCTTCCTGAGTGTCTCTTGCTTCATCTCTCCCAGTTGCATCAGAAGGTTTCAATTTCTTCAAATCCCAGACTGGGAGTTTTCACAGTATTCCCAGTCCAGGAACAAGTTAGTCTGGGTTGGAAGTAGCAGGGTTGTCCAGGGTTGTCCAGGATCTCCAGGGTTGTCTTGGCAGTGTCTCACCCTGCCCTGAGAGCCCTGAGCAGCACCAGCCCCGCTCCCAGGGCTCCTCTCTTCCTATTCCCTGGATTTCCTAATCCATGGGGGTTTTTAGATGGTGTGGGTTGGTAGGGATTTTTGGGGGAGGAAGCCAGAAAAGCTGACATAAGTTTTAAGGTCATGAGGAGGTTATGCTGTCCCCATCACACCCACTGCCTCCACCCTGCCTGCTGCTGCCAAGGGTCTTCATCCCATACTCCCTTCCCAGGCATCACCTCAGTGCTGCAGCTCTCCCAGTCCCCAGCATCCCACACCTTCCTGCTCCCACACACGGGGGTGGTGAGCTGAGATTGGAGTGGCTGCAGGGTTGGGGTCCCCTCTGGGAGCTGGGGGCTTGGGGCAAGGTCCCACTGGAAAGTTTGCTCTGGTGGTGCCTCAGTCTCTGCACAAAGCCACATTTGCTGGCCTGGGACCCCAGAGCAGAGGAACCCTGTTGCCACGTAAGAAGGGGCTGGTTCGGTTTAAGCGCACTCCCCACAGCTCCAGCAGCACCGCCTGTGGTCTGGATTCCATCAGCAGAGGAATGTCTGCTCCCGGCTTTGCCCCTCACCACAGCCCGGGTATCGCAGAGCTGCCCAGGGCTGGGAGGGGGAAGCAGCTCCCCTCATTGCCACTTCCCTGGCACATCTCTTCCCAGCCAAGTTGAAGACATGGAAACAGGGAAATCTCAGTTTCTCGGTACTTCAGGTCTTTCTGAGTGAATTGGTGACCGAGCCTTCCAGCAATGTGGACAATGACTGCGTGATTAAACTGGGATCATCCCCGCCTTGGGATGGAGATTCAGGCAGCAATCCAACCCCAGCTGGATCTGGGGGGGTCCTGCTGGCTGCAGCCCCTTTTGTCCTCCAGCCTGATCCTGCAGAGACAGCTCAGACCACAGGCACTGCTGGCACAGAGCCGGAGCATCAGGACTGCACGCGGGTCTCCTGAGATCAGAGAGGCTGGGGAAGGAAACCTGCAATAAGCACAGAGCATTTATACAGGCTTTAGGCTAAATCCTTCCCTCCCTGGGTAGCAGCACTGCAAAGCCGTTCCTAAAGTCCTGTTATTCCTTTTCAGGCCAGGACTTTGCAGTTGGCAGCAGGGCTGGATTAGGAAAGGGGAGAGAGAGGCCTGGCCTGCTGAGGGCATTGCTGCGTGGGCTGGGCTGGCAACCAGAGGCTTTGCTTCAGCAAAGGTCAGGGTGACAAGTCCAACATCTCCGGGTCAGATACTGCAGCAGCCCGGAGTGGCTCTGGGAGGAGAATGAAGGAAGAACACTTAACCTGGCATGCACCACACTGGTGCTTCAGCCTTATTCCACTCAGAATCCCAGGACTGCTCCCGTTCTGGCCAGGTTGGTGTCTTGAGGGCCTGGAGAAGGGATCCTTGCTGCACCCCTGGAATCCCACCAGCAGCAGGGCCTTGGGGCAGCTCCTGCAGCTCCTTCCCAAAGCACTCCGTGATGGATCTCATGTGGTGGCTTCCTGGGACCACCCCAAGTAACGGTGTCTGTCAGAAGGTCCCAGGGAGCTGACACTGCAGGGGACACGAGAAGTGACCTGGCATTCTCCAGGAACCGAACGACAAGGCTGTCCCCATGCACCAGGAAGGGTGGACTCGGACCCAAAGGTGGGGATTTGGGGTGTCTGCCTTCGCCCCAGAGACAGTGGAGAAGTCAAAGGTGAGGATCTGCCATCATCCACATCCCACACGCTGTGGAGCTGAAGTCTTGGGTTTTTTTGCCTTCACCTCCCACTCAAGGATTAGGAGCCAAGTACATTTCTCATTGCACCCAGCACATGAGAGGAGGAGAGGCAACGTGGGAGGGCACGGGGGGAGTGGGAGAAGCCGTCAGCAGGTGGGTACAGACCCCTCAGAAACATGGCATACCACAAGCAGAGGCTTGGAGGGCCTGGAACCCATCCTCACCTTCTGCAGCCGGGATGGAGGATGGCTTGAACAAGCACTTGATCTCTTCCTGCTGTGCAGAAGCTCTGGGAGAAGCAGGCTCAGGCTCAGCAGGGACAGGACACCACAGTGTCACCCCATCGCAGGGACAGGTCCACAGGAAGGAGGCGGAAAGCAGGAGGGCTGTGATGCTCAGCTGGTGGGGGAGAGGGATCAGGATGTTCAGTCAGGATCTGAGAGAGATGGATTGATTTCTCCGATATGAATTATGCAGGCTGACCCCATCTCGGTGTCTGCACTGAGGACATGGGGACCAAGTTCTCTGTCCCCCTCCCTGAGCCCCGTGGCCCTGGACTGCCCTGTCTGAGCAGCAGGCACTGTGCTGAGCTCCCCTCTGGGACAGCTGGCAGCAGTGGTGGCAGTGCAGCATCTTTCTCCTTCTGGAACAAGTCGCCTCCTAACCCCAAGCCCTTGAGAGCAACAGTCATGGGAAACCATGGAAACGGGTGGCAGGCACGTGACAGCGTGTGCCTGCACTCCTGCCCTTGATTTATGTCCCACGTCTGGGACGAGACGCAGAAATGCAGGGCTGTTGGAATCGTTTGGGATTTTGAGGCAGCAGAGAATCACCACTGCTTTACTCCCCATCTCCTGTTTGTGGAGCAGGATGGCACATGGGAACGGGGCTGGGCTCCTGCCAGGGCCAGACGTGATGAGCCCAGAGAGGGAGGCAGAAACCTGGAAAAGGCTGCGGGATTTCTCACTTACTTTTCTAATCTGTTCTAATATTTTAATATTTCTAAATGGAGGCTTTTGAGCCCAGACATTTTGACTCCTGGTGCCAGGGAGTGAGGAAAGGCACCTGCTGCACCCAGGTGCCATGTGCCAGGCTGTGAGCCCAGGGTGGATGAGGACACCAGGTACAAAAGCTCGAAGATTTCTTTTCTTTAAACACACAGCAAGTGATAACCAACGCTCCACCCAGATTACCCCCCACCATGTTCATATTGGTCAGAATTTGATTTTTCCCCTTTTTGAAAGTGCTTGCACTGCATTGCAGTTTTGCTCTGGTTTTAAGCTGGGTCTCTCTGGGTTTAAGCAAAGTCTAAAGCACTTCTTCCCCTGCACCTCAAGGGAAAGTGATAAGCTTGGCTGTGCCATCCCGGGTCCAGAGGGGTTTCTCTGCTGCCTGGTGGCCACCTGGGGACATCTTAGTTAATGTTTGAGCCGGGGCTCACGGCTGCTTATCCCAGTGGCTAATGGACACAGGGCAAATCCAAACTTGGTGAAAATCTGATGATTCAGCAGCTGCTGGTGGTGGTGTTATTGAACGATTCCTGACCTCTGGCCCGGTGGAGTTGGCCACACTGCTCTGTTGTCACACTGGTGGGTTCAGCAGCACGCAGCTGAGCTTTGCTCTCGAAACGAGGGGCTCACGGGTGCTGGGGCTCCCGCTCTGTCCCAGCACATATTCCCAGGGGGACCCGCAGTGGGGGATCTGTGGGCAGCATGTTCTCCACCAGCTCTCATTAGCTCTGCAAGAGCAAATTTGCTGACACCACCAGTCTGGCGGCTGCTAACGGGGAGGTGGCCAAGGCTGGTTTGGAGGAGAAATACAGCAAAAAGCCTCGACAGCTCGGCAATAACAAAGCTCCAGCCCCTCAAGGGGCTCAGCCACCCCCCAGCCTGCGGGAGCGGCACCCGCAGCCCGGCTGCCCTGCCGGGGTGCGCAGCGGCTGCGGGAGGCGGCGGGGCACAGCCGCCGCTTCGCTTGTCTCTGATCCCCCTCTGGGGGACTCGCGGTTATTACAAGGCTCCGTAAGATTTCCCTGCTCTCTTTGCAAATGGACTGTGCTGTGGGTTTAACATGCCGGATTGTCAGGGAGCTGGGAATGGCATCTGGGTAAAAAGCAGCCCCAAAAGCACACCCACGAAGGCGGCGGGAAGCCTGGAGTGGAGGTGTTCCCTGCCAAGGCGCTGCCAGGAGCGATGCAATCGCAGAGTGAAAATAATACCTTCATTTCACAAGTGCCTTAACTCTGGGTCCCTTTCAGCTGGGTCCTGCCACAAGAAGGGAGAGCAGATTCTCAGCATTAAAAAGTCCCTGTGGGACAGACCATGATCTCTTTTGTGGGGCAGAGAGATTCTCGCAATGGGGGTGCCTCGTGCTCCCCTCTCGACCTGACTCTCTGTGCAGCCCAAGAATTGGAGGTGAACGAGGGTCTGTCCTTCCAAACACCACCTCCTGCAAAACCGGGGAGCGCAAGGAGCAGAGCCGGGGCAGAACTCGGCACAGCCAGAGGTTGGGCTAACTTTAACTCAGCACTCTGGATTCTGAATTTCCTCTGAGCTGTTTACAAAGGGCTGGAAAAAAAAACTTCCAGCACTACCTCCCCCCGCCAGCACCGTCCTGATGTTGCCCAGAACATCTCTCTCATCCCTCCCTTTCAGGGAGAGAAAAAAAAAAAAAGGAAAGGAGGGAGGAGTGGGAGAGAGGAGGAGAGAGGGAGAAAGTGAGCTCACGTTCACACATTGGTGAAGAGGCTGGTCTTGCAATGCCTTTGAATATTTTACTTTTAGGCAGTTCTTCATCAGTCAGCCACACACATCCGAGGCGAGCTGAAGCTATCTACAGCCATGGACAGCACTAGGAGATCTCAAATCTAATCGCACGCATCATTCCTCCGGGATATCTTTTAAATTCCATATCTAAACACGCCGACAGGCAGCTGCACTCACACATACACACACTCACACACACACACATCCACATCCACATCCACACGTCGCAGAGCTGCCGAGCAAACACCTTGTCTCCTCTCGCAGGATATACCCGCTCACACACATCTCTCTTTATCTCCTCCTGGCTTCCCGGAGGATCCTGCCGGCTGTTTTTCATGGAGAAAGTCCAGGGAGAAATGGAGATTGAGAGATGGGAAAGAAGTGAAGAGATTTCAGACGCAGAAAAAAAGGTTATTCAAGAGATATGGAGCAGAGTATATGCAAACTGCGAGGACGTTGGGGTCTCCATACTCATCAGGTATTTAAAAAACAAACCAAAAAAGAGGAAGCAGCAAATCCAACTGAATCTCTTTATAGCTGAGAAAGAGGCAGAACAATATATAGAACTGAGTGGAGATGAATGACAGCGAGTGGGGAGCTGGCTGGGTGTATTTGCTGCCTGGGAGCAGGGAGGGATTCACAGTGCTCCTCGGATTCCCACACCTTTGAGCCGGGTGGCAGCGGCGGGGGGAGCGGGGGGAGCCTTGCCGGGGACTTTGGGGGAAGCTGCTTCCATGCAAAGGTCACCTTAACCTGCGGCCGGGGCCGGGGGGGCGGCGGAGGCGAGGGGAGCTCAGCCCGGTGTGCGGGTGGGTTGGGGGTCTGGGGCTTTCGGCCCCCCCAGGGAGCGGCGTGCGGATGGCACGGGTACGGAGCAGGCTGGCGGGTGAAATAATGCAAGTTGGGAGCCAAGATAAAACCCAAGCAGGTGTGTCTCCGAGGGCACCATCTGTCCCTCCGGCGGCAGCGTCGGCGGGAAGGAGAGCGCTGAAGTTGGCGGTGGAAGGGGGCTGTGGGGGCACGGGCAGGAGAGGGGGGCAGGGGGGACAGGGACCCAGCGGCCCCGGGAGGGGGGTGCAGAGCATCTCCCGAGGGCAACGGGGCACAGAGAGCAGCTCAAAGCTCTGCACCTGCAACCAGAGCAGGGGAGATGCTCTGGAGGTGGGGAGCAGAGGCAGGTGGGGGTTCTTGTGTTGTCTGGGAGTACAACCATGTCCAGGTACACTGGGAAAGCGCCAAGGGGAAATCCCACAGGGTCCCACTGACACCGGGAGTTTGGGGTATCGGTGGGGTATGGCACCAACGGGCCATTTCTCTTATTTAGGAGGGGATGGGAGGACGGGCAGGTCAAGGAGAGGGGCAGGCGAGATGCCTGCAATGACCTACTGGCAAACAGCAAAGATGCTGTCCAGAGAGTCAAACCGCTCATCCCTGGGGCAGTAATGCTGGGATGTCCCCGGTGAGACTCCCACCTGGACCAAACACCAGGCACCCCAGGTAGGAAACTGGAGACTGGGTTGTGTCCTTCCCATTTTCTCCTGCAGCAGAGGACTGTGGGTGCGCAGGGAACCCCTCAGATGGATGTGCTGCTTACTAATAATCATCTGAAAGTTTTCCAATTGACTGAGCTAAAGCCTCAAGCCCACGGAGTCTGCAGGGAGCAGAGCCTCCCTGGACATGCCAATGAGCAGAGCCAGTTCCCCTCCAGGCTCGCTGCCAGCACTGCAATGGGATTTTCTTACCAAGACCCCTTTGCAGACTCCAAAATGACATTGGAGCCTCCTCTCCACCTCCTTCACAAACATTTCCTTCTCTCAGAGCCAGCTGATGGCTGAGCCCATTCTCCCGTGGCCCCCACTCCGTGCAGGCAGCCAGGGCAGTCAGGAGGTGTGACTGGGGCTTGGGGACACCAAACCTACCTGGGCTGGGTTTGAAGCAGAAATGGCAGAGATCTGGAGGTTACAAGAGTCCCCTTAGCCCCATCCCATGAGGTTCAGCTCGGGGTTTGGCCACCAGCCGTGCATGGCCAGCCCCTTGCCCAGCACCTGGGTCATGCCATGGCCCCATCCACCAGCCCTACCAGGTGCCCACTGCCCACAGGGAGGGTGGCTGTGTGCCCATGGCTGGCACCGAAGAACTCGTGGCAATGCCATGGAGGATTCACCGGGGCAGCTCATTGCTTTTGGAGCCCCGATGGGGCTCAGAGCAGGGTTGGGCATGAGGAGCATCAAGGTGTGGCGGTGGGGACCAGGTGACTGAGCTCTGGTCCCAACTCAAACTTTCCCAGTAGAAGTTTTTGGTCCAGTTTGGTTTTTTTTTAAATCCAGGCAGAGTTGTGCACTGTGGTGAAGGTTTTCTCTTGCTGTGACAACAGGGCAGGACAGATCTGCCAGCTAGGGTGAACCTTGGCTCTTTGGGAGCCTTTACATCCTTAGCCATGGCACGGGCCCTGGCACACCCCAGCTAAACCCACCGCCTGCTCCCTCAGCCAGAGCTTCCCTGGGATGCTTAAAGCGAGGTCTGGCCTTTCGGTGCATGTTCCTGGGGACAGCGATGTAATTTGGGAGAGGTACCATCCCCTCCAGCAGCACCGGTTGGAGCAGCACAGCCGCCTGCATCTGCATGGCACAGCTGTCCCCCTGGTCACAAACCCTGTCCCCAAAGAGGGCTTCGTGCTGCTGCTCTGAGCCCCGCTGTGAGCTTCGAGCTGCACCTGAGCTCCCCGGGGAAGCACGTGTCGGGCGAAAGCAGGGCAGCCCTGGCCGGGGCTGGGAGCACCGGCGCTGCCGCTCTCCCAGCTGCGCTCGCAGCTGGCAGCAGCCGCCGGGAGAAGTGGGTCATGCGTGGAGGCCGCCGGGAGCCCGGCCCGGCGGCAGCCACTTCCCAAGACGTGATTCAGCAGCTCCGGAGGTCGGGGCTGGGGAGGGGGCAGTGGGCGGCCGCTGGTGGGGTCGGTGCGAGGTGACCCGCCCAGCACATTTTGGGTGGGCACATACACAACGTGCCGGGGGCTGGGAGCTGCCCCAGTCAGCCTCTCTGCTTCACCAGTGCCCGGCTGGTGTTCCTGCTCACCTTGCTAGGGAAACTGAGGCAAAAAGGGGTGTGGCCAGGGAGAAGGAAGGGGGATGCATGGCTGTGGACCCCTCTTTGGTGCACCCCCCCCGGGCAGAGTGGTGAGAGCAGGTAAATCTGTCAGCACTTCTGTGGTCGGGGTTGTGACCAGGGACTTGGCTGTGTGTGGTGGCAGAGGGTCTCTCCCTGCTTACCTGCTCCATCCCCTCTCCATGCCTTCAGAGCTGCTGAGGGCAGGGAATTACATTTTCCCATGTGGGAAGGGCTGGGGGGTTGCAGCACTTCTGAAATGAATCTGGGGCCTGATCCTGTGCCACAAGGGTGGAGGCAGGGAGGCAGCAATGCCCCCCAAAAGGCAGTGATGGGGGGTCTGCAGTGCTGCCATCCTTCAGGAACCCAGTCCAGCTCCCTCTGCCCCTAAGCAGCATCCCACCCCTCCACCCCCAGTCTTTCCATGCTTTGCAGATGAGGAAACTGAGGCGCAGAGCTGGGCATCATGTTCCCATCCCTCGTGGCTGCTGCTGGTGCTTGAACCCACGGCAAACCCCTGGGGTGCTGCCCTAGCACGATGGGTCCCTTATCTCACAGAGCTCTGCGACCCCGGGGGACACAAACGCGAATAATGGGGACTATGCTTGAGCAGCCACCGGATCCTGGGAATCTGTGCTCTGTGGTTAAAACTATGCCGCTAATTGACAATTTCCTCGGTAGGGAGCCTGGCCCCGGAGGAAGCAGAGTCTCCTCGCCACGCTCATCTTCCTCCTCGGGAGCTCAGGGGCCTCTGCAGGCTGCATCTCACAGCTGCCTTAACCCTTGCTGGAGCTGGAACAGGAGTTGGGGTTGGAGCTGGAGCCTGGAGCTGCGCCTCTGGGGCTGTGCCTCCCGGCTGAGCGGTTCCCGAGTGGGCCGGCTGGGAGCCCTGCGCTGAAGATCTTCCGCAGCTTCCCCATGCCCCTAGGCTCATTGCTGCGCCTCAGTTTCCCCATCTGTTATTTAGGAATCAGTCTTTTTTGAACTCTCCCTCACCGCAGAGCTCACAGTGGGGAAGCCCAGGTGTGCCAGGGGAGCAGGGCAGCCCTCAGAACCTCGCTGTGCAGTGCAGGAGCCCCTCCAGCACATGGCCATCCCTCCCCAGGGTCCCCCTTTTTTCCTTCCAATACTTTATTGGCAACGCTCTGAGACAGGGCTGGGGGATGCAAACACCCGGGGGTGGCTCAGCCCTCTGCGGCACACAGGGGCTGAGAGCACCCAGGGGTGAACATCAGAGGGGGTTTGGGACCCTCTGTCTTTTGCAGACCCCGACTTAGCCCAGGACTCGAGGGCTGAAACCGCAGCCTGTCCCGGCCGGCGCACGCGCTCGCTCCCACGCCCACACACACGTACCACAGTCACAGATGTGGGACCACAAAACTTTATGGATCCCATCAGGGGATAAAACCCAGGCACAGTTTCTGTTAAATCCCAGGAGAAGCTGCACCAAATGTTAATGCTGCCATGCCAAGTGCAGGCAACGCAACCTGGCTCAGCCACCACAGGCTGTGCCACCTCCACAGGGCTTCTCCATCGCTGTTCCCTCCGCCTGCACTTCAGACCCATCAGCTTTCCAAATTTCCACCTTCTCCATCCCTCCTGATGTGCTCTTTCCCCCTCAAGCAGTGTAGGAGGGAAAGCAAAAGGGTTGCAAATGCAGGATCAGGCTCCTGGATTTCGACGGCTGCTTAGTCTGAAAAACACACCTGGATTCAGACAGTTTGCAAAGAGCTTTAAAATATGAAAGCACTCCTTGGATGCCAGACGTTATTGTGAGTTATAGGTTAAAATAGCAAAAAATCTGAGTAATGAGTCTGGCAATGCAGAAAACCTTGTTTTTTCAGCTGAATTGAAAAAGTATGGGTTGAATCTACTGAAAAATGGCATTTAAAGAAGTGATTTTGCAGCTACCCCTAAAGCCAACGTGTTTTGCGGAGGCGTCCATAGGGAAAGGCTCCGTTCCTGGCTGATGAAGGACACATTTCAGGGCAAAGTGGCTCAGAGAGATGCAATATCTCTCTTTGAAAAGGGCCCAGTGAAAAGACCAGCAGCAGTGTCCCTGTCCCACACTCACGAATGGTTGTGGTCAAGCTGGGGAGATGTTTTTGTGGGGACAGGGAGAGCCGGAGAGCAGCAGGGCTCTGCTCTGCTGGCACAGGCACGCATGAGGGACGTTTCCCAACCTAACAACCACTCCATGAGCAGTGAGGGGGCGAGTGAGGGTTTAATAAGCTCAGTCTCAAAACAGCCCCTTCTCCTACGGCTGTGTTGTCTCACAGATCGCAGCTCCTGGGACCAGCCCTTTTGGCTCCTTCATGGCCAAGGCGGCTGTGTGGGGATCCCTGTGGCACATCCTGCACCAGCCACGACCTCGGGGCTGCCAGCAGCTCTTGGGATGTCCAGAGAAGAGCCTTTCCCATGTCCCCTGTCCCCGTGCTGCCCTTGCATCGCTTGCAAGCCACGTGGGGGTAGAAAAATCCCGCTCAACATCCCAAGAGCTGCAAGGACATCCGTGACCAAGCAAAGACACAGAGGGCGAGCAGTTTCCCCGGCCAGCTTCCCTGGCTGTGGGTAAGGATGGGTCGGTACCAGCCGGGACAATCCCTCCTCCAGAGCAGGCGGCGAGGGCCGAGTCTCGCTCGTACAGATCAGATATCCGCTCATTCCTGCTCTGCCCCCGGGCCCGTTAATGAGGCTGCTGCGGCGGAGCCGGGCCGCGCCCGGACGCGGCTCAGCGAGCGCCCGCCTGCGGAGCTTCAGGGCTCATTAACGGCAGGGAAATGTCAGGACAGCCCTGGCCAGGCTGGCAGGCGCTGAGGGTGCCTGGGGAGCGCACAGTGCCGGCTGGCTGGCGATCCTGCCGTAGCACAGGCAAGGCTGAGCCGGGGCTGCTGGAAATCACCACGGGAGCGTTGGACGGGAGAGGGGGTGGTGGACACCAGCAGCACACAGGTTCACAGTTTTAGTGGAACATGGACTACACCCCTGTGGATGTGGGTTACTCACCTCTCTACCCAGCCAGAGCTCTTCTTCCAGCTCCAAGGGAGGTAGGTGTCTGGAGACACGTGGGAAAGCCACTTTGGCGCTGTTAATTCACTTCTCTGGTGAAAGCTGTCCTTACCCCTAGCCCCAAGGTTCATCCATGCGGCCAAGAGGCTTTGGGCTGAATCCACGTATGTGGTAAGGGAAAGCACCAGCAATGAGGACTTGGTGGTGTGAGTTGTGCACACAGAAGTGAACAGGACATGCCCCTGGGGGTTCCTAGCTCATGTCCAAATGTATTTGGTGGAATCTTTGCTGCTGAGTCCGCTCCCAGCCTCACTGGAGTGTCCTGGTCCCTCTGCCTTGGGCATTGGGGCATTACAGCCTCTGAGCACGGTTCCGTGTTGTGCTGGATTCTGCTCCCAAGGCTTTGCAGCAGGATGTGGGCTTCACCTGGAGGAAGGCCAGCTACACGTTTCTCTCAGCTGTAGAAGAAGTTGAATTTAGCATTAGTGTGTGGATGAGGGGCTTGGCCCTTTTCCTTCCAGCCCTCCCATGATGGAGCTGGAGATGTTGCCCACCACCATCTCCACCTGTCCATGAGCTTTCAGAGAGAGGACACAGGAGCAGGCAGGCACCATCCTCTTCTTACTCCTTAGGTTTGCCTTTTTCTGTCTTGCTGAGCTGTGGCATTGACATGGCTGAGACCTTTCTCACCCGGGCTGGGTAAACACCCAGGCAGCACCAGCAGCCTTTCCCCAGCCTGGAAAGGGGATGATGGGCTACAGGTGGCTGGGAGGAGCAGGGGGAACGTGCAGGCGAAGCGGTGAGACAGCCCTCGGCATAATAAATAGCAGCATCACACACCACCTGCCTACCCATTATCAGCTGCTTTGTAGGCACCCGAGCAGAGAGGAGTTGGAAGGAGAGGTTTGAAAAGGGACACGGAGAGGCTCCAGGCTGCCTTAGAGTTTCTCCCACGTAGAGGGATGAGGCGAGAGAAAATATGAAAGCATTGGTAGGTTGAGTCACCAACCCTGGAGGGATGTAAGAGATGTGTAGATGTGGCACTTGGGGACGCGTTTTAGTGGTGGGCTTGGCGGTGCTGGGTTAAGAGCTGGACTTGATGATCTTAAAGGCCTCTTGCAACCTGAGTGATTCTGTGGAAATCTAGAAAAAAGCAGTGTCCAAGTGCTGGCTGGGGGTTCAGCTGAAGCCTCCCAGCAGATCTGAGGGCTCCCGAGCGTTTTCACCCCACAGTTTGCAAACAGGGTAAATGAAGTATCAAGGGTTTAGGTGCTCGGGGGGACCAAGCAGCATCCAGGTGTCCTCTCTCCAGCTGGGGAGGCAAGGAGGTGGCTGGGCTTGGAGATTTCCTCCATGCAGGATTTGCTCTGCATGCTCTGGGGAGAGGGAGGAAGGTGGAGGAGATGGAGGAGACGCCACTCCTCCCTAACAGAAAACAGGTTTCCAGTAACTGCAGTGGGTTTGCACCTTAATTATTTCCTTTGGCTCTGCTACTGGGAATGGCTGTGTCCTTAAAGTTGTTATAAGGGCAAAAGAGAGGAAAAGCAATCCTGACATCCTGTCCGCTGGGTCCAGATGTAGCTGGCAGAGTACAAATTAGCGGGTGCAGAATGGAATCGCTTAAAAAGAAATTTAATGAGATTGGTATGCAGGCATCTGGTTCCTATCAATCATCATTTTGTGTGATATGCAATGGTAAATATCATCTTTTAATGACTCTGATGCAGAAAAAGAGCCCAAACCACACACACATAATGATCCAAAAAAATTCCAGAGCCTGAGAGGTTTGAACTCTCAAAATTTTCTGTAGATGGAAAAACCCCAACTGACACCTCTTCTAACTCACTATTGTTGGAGTTATTTTATTTCTTCTTTTATTTTTTTCTCCTTTCCTCTGGTTATATTTAACCTCTGTGTTAAATTAATCTCCTCTGTTTATTAACAACTACCACTGAGTGAACCTCCTTCCCTCTTCTTTGTGGTTTGACAGCTCAAATATTTGCTCCAGGCAGAATTTCTTGCTGCAGGCGCCTGCTGCTCTCCGAGGAGAGGTGGCTGCAGGTCTTTGGCCATCCATGGGTTTGTTTGAAGCAAAGATGTTTTGGGCTCCTCTGCTTCAGCTCTCCACCAAAGAAATCCAGCAGACACAGGATTGAGGACATGAGCTGGGGGTTTGCTGGTCTTACATCCCCAGCACTGCTGCTGTCCTGATGGCAGATCCCTTGGGAAAGCTGCTGGGCTCAGCTCCCGTGGGGACATCAGCCTGAGGGTCTGCAAAGCAGGGAAAGGTTGGAAACCAAGTATTTGGACCCTTCATTGGTCTGGTCTCACCCAGGCTGGGGTATTTCAGGGTTTTAACCAATCTTTGCTCCTGGCATATCTGGCCAAGAGTGGGGAGAGGTGGAGGTGATGGTCCCAGGGTCTCCTTTAAGCCCTTCTCTTGTTGGGGACACACTGTAATTCCTGGTGATGCAGAGATCAGTCCCTCCCTTGCTATTCCTTTCCTGGTTCAGACCAGGAATTTTTCTCAACTCATTCCCCATACCTTCAGAACATCCTGCCCTTCAGCTGAGATAAAATACAGCTTTTCAGGGTTTGGGGTTCAGAGGCTGAGGCATGCAGGGACCAGCTGGCAGCCTCCATCCCCTGGCTGGGGCAGCAGGTCTCACTTCCAGGGACATCCCCTGCTCCCAGTGCATGGAAGAGCCTGTTGGGGGAAAGATCCACTAGCAGGGATGCTAAAACCCTTAGCTCTGATCACAGCAGGATGATCCCTGTTGGAGCTGGAGGGCTTTGCTGGGCGACTGAAGCTGCAACAGCTTGAATAGAGGTGGGGAGGGGAGGAAGCAGAGGGATGCTGAGTCCAGTTGGAAAAAATGGTCCCATTAAACCAGAGTGAGACATTTGCCCTTCTGTGGGGAAATGCCCAGGTCGGAAACCTTAAATCCTGGGAATGATGTTATCCGTGCAGTCCTGGCCAGCTCCATCCCCCAGCCACCTCTCTGACTGCTCTGAGCTGAAGGACTGAGCATCTCTGTGGCAGCAGGAGCTGGAGACAGCCAGGCCTGGGAGTGATTTCTTCCGACAGGGACCAGATGTGTCAGGAGGAGCTGTGCCGGGAGGAGGAGGCTGCACGACAACAAGAGGAGTTTTGTCATGGGTCCCCTCTGGGTTTCAAAAGCAGCACCTTGTCTCCCCCTTCCACCTTCCTTCCTCCCCCACCTTTCCGCCGCACACTCTTCACACCTCCAAAACCTATTTTGGGCCATCTGATGAATCCCAGATGCCTTGGGGAAGCAACAGAAGCGGTGGTGCACTCCAGGCGCTGCTTCACACCGCTTCCTTGGCAATGCCCCCAAGCTTTCACAAGCCAAGGGAGCGGGGGAAGGAAGGGAGGGGGGAAAAAGGAGGATAACAAATTGGTAAAGGAGCCTGGTACTCAATATTGCAATTATTCATGGAGTGGTGAGTGGGGAAGAGGATCCCACCTGGTTCTGGAGAGAAGTAGTGATGGTTGGAGAGAGAGGTGGGATGGGTTCAGGTTCCCGTGGTTTGGGATGGTGCTTGGAAAGAGGGTTAGGGAGGGGAGGAGGCAGTCTGCCTGGAGCCAGGAATGATGGGGGACAGCCCGGGAGCGCTCTGCTGCCTCCTGAGCATTCTTCACCAGTCCAGGAGCCAGGGAGAGCCCCGTAGGAGGGAGGGAGCTGGGTGAAAGCAGGGAGCAAACACTGACGTGGTTCTCTCCTGCATAAATTAGGTGGAAGGGGGTGGTTAATGTGACTCCCCTTCCAGCCCCAGCTGCAATGCTGGCATGGGTGGTGTTGGCATTGGTGGCTCCAGCCCTGCACCCTGTCACCTTGGGCCCTTCAACTCCCTGCCCCCTTCAGCTCCCTGGGGAGCTCAGAATATCAGCTGTGACCACAACTTTATTTCTTTCAGCTGCATTTCACTGGGGTTGATTTAATCCTGCAGAAAAGAGGGTCCCTCAAAGGGGCTGGTGAGTTTTTGGGGTATCCTTGTGCTGGGGGAAATGTCCCAGATCAGCAGTGACATCAGCTCAGGGCTTAGGTCCTGCTGGCGACTCTGGTGGGGCAGCTTGGACAAGGGGAGACTGTTCTACATGGCAAAGCAAGAATAAAGCCCATGGGGTCAGGAAGCTGCAGGGGGAAGAAGGGCAGGGAGAGGCTGGATGGGATAAAGGGAGGTTTTCATGCTCATCTCCAGCTCTCTGAGGCAGGATGTGATGTTTTGATATATGTGGGCACGTATCCAGCATCTGGCACGCCTGGGTGGTATCTCCGGGCATCAAGAACTGAGTCTTGCCTCTGCTTTGTAAACGAATATCCAGCTGTGATGACCTTGTAGCAGATGGGGTTTGGGAAAAAGGCATCAACCTGCTGGTTTTTAGACAGCTGAATGCTGCAGCTCCTGGGGAATTTGATAGGAAAATCAGCCCTGGCTGCGTGAGACACAGGGGGTGGTTTCCAGCATCTCCACCCTCTGTGCTTTGCTTCAACCCCTCAGCCTGCTCTCCCCCTCCTGATGGCATTTCGTGTCTGTTCTTTCTGGAAGGTTTTTCGTGAACTTCCCCTCGGCCAAGCAGTACTTCAGCCAGTTCAAGCACATGGAGGACCCGCTGGAGATGGAGAGGAGCTTGCAGCTGCGCAAGCACGCTCGGAGGGTCATGGGGGCCATCAACACCGTGGTGGAGAACCTCAACGACTCTGAAAAGGTCTCCTCCGTCCTGGCCCTGGTGGGCAAGGCCCACGCCCTCAAGCACAAAGTGGAGCCCATCTACTTTAAGGTATAGGATAGGAGCAAAATAATCTTTGGGCTGCTTTAGGAAGAGGGCAGGGGAGCAGGAGCTGTGGGGAGCTGGTGCTGCCTGTCCTCGGCTGGAGAAGCTTGGCTGGGTGTGGGGGCTGCTCCCCACGTAGCTGGAGTGTCCCACTGTGACACTGTCCTGTGGAGACCACCATTCCCACACACAGCCAATGCCAGAGCACCCCTGCCCAGGGAAACCCACCTGGCTGTGTCCATGTTTGTAGCTGTGTTCCCCTTCTTTTAGAAATAAAGCATGATAGCAGGGACTCAATTAGCTGGCTAATTAGCTGGTTAGTGCTAATAACACCAAGATCACAGGTTTGATCCCCACATGGTCATTCACTTAAGAGTTGGACTTGGTGATCCTTATGGGTCCCTTCCAACTTGGAATATTCTGTAATTCTGTAAATAATTTGAGGTGCCCAGACCGGGGAGATGCTTCAACCTGCAAGCAGCTCCCTCCTCATGCCTGGGTCTCTGCCCTGCTGCCTGGGCAGGCAGGTTACCTGTCCTCTGCTCCAGGGGTGTCAACAGGCCTCCAGGACATCTGTGTCCTACAGACAGCAACAGGGTCCAGGTGTTTTTGTAGGAAAAAGCTAAATTTCCTGTGAGCAGCTCCCTGGAGAGTTCCTAACCCCTTGCTGTCTGCCCCTCCCCAGAAACTCACCGGTGTCATGCTGGAGGTCATTGCTGAGGAATACCCCAACGACTTCACCCCGGAGGCACACGGAGCCTGGACCAAGATGAAGACCCTCATCTACACCCACGTGACGGCGGCCTACAAAGAGGTGGGCTGGGCTCACTACCCCACTGCCACCCTGTGAGCGCCCAGGGGGCCACGAGAGGGGCAGGGAGGGCTTTGCTCACCCCAGGACTTCACTCTGGTGTCTCTTCTCAAGATCTTTGCTCAGTTTGGGGAGCCCGGTAGGGCCAGTTCTGTCAGCTGCCAAGTCACAATTTGATCTCCATGGGGTTTAAAAACAAACTAAATAAGCCAAAAAACCACAGAACCATGAAGGGTGTGGGTGGGTTGGGGTGAAGCAGTTGCAGGGGACGCTGGAAGGGGATGCAGAGGGCGAGGGGAGAGCGTTGGTTGTTGGCTCCATCTTCCTGTCCTGGCCTGTCCATCACCACCTCCCAAATCCTGCACCTCACTTGCACCATCTCAAAGTCCCTTGCACAAGTGCTGCTGCCCTGTTCACTGACGAACAACACAACCCTCATTTTCCATGCGAAGCCCCTGGGTAAGCCTGGCTTTTGGGGGCACACGTGGAGACCTCCGACTGGCACCGAGAACGCTTTGCTTTGCACTTTCTGTATCACCTGGCAGGGTGGCAGGGCTGACATCCAGAGTCACTCCGGGTGCCCATCACCCTGTGCTCCAGGTGGGCAGCAGCCCTCACCTCTCCTGTCACCCGCAGTCCCTGTCCTTGGCTGGCTGCTGCAAACCCTCCTGGGCTGGGAGAGAATGCTCCCGCAGCACGAGGGAGTGGGAAGGAGGGGGATGCCTTTGGGCCGTCCCCCCTCGTGGCTCGGAGCATGGTGTGTGGGTGGGATCCCTGTGCCATATGTAGGGAGCTGGTGAGTCCACCCACTGCTCTTCAGCTCCCTGAGCATGGGCTTGGGTGGCACGCGATGTGCCACTGCCCTGGGAGCTGGTGTGTGGAGGTCTGTCTGTCCAGCTCTGCCCTCTCAGTGAGAAGGGGGGTCAGGCTGTGACCAGGAGGGGGAAAGATGGCATGGACATATCAGGAGGGATTTCTGGGTATGAGGAAAGGTCCCTTCTCTGTTAAAATTGATAAATACCTTGTATAGAGCATATTCCTGCCCTTGTGGTGAAACTGGGTTCCTCCGAATAAAGTGCCTGGTAGAAATCAGCCCACGCAGGAGCTGTGTCCCTCCCGGGGACAGCAGTGCTCCTGCCTGTGCCTGACAAAGGCTTCTCCCACACCTCCCAAAACGTGGCCGCAGGGCTTGGAGCACTCATCCCGCCTCCAACACCGGCTCCTCCTGAACCTCCGGGTGAGTCTGCCTGGTTTGTGCCTCAGTTTCCCCTGCAGTTATGAAAAAGGGAGGAGGAGCAGCTGCATTGCCTCCTGCCCACATGTGGTTGGATTTATAAGATTTCTGGGAACTGAATGGCAAAGGATTGAGGATGAAATGTCAGATGTGCTGGGAAGCTTTGGAATCCTTGCCACCCAATATTTCCCTAAAGGCCTCTGCTATTTTTAGAGCTCTAGCATTAAGGGCAATGTTATCTGTTGAAGTGGGAGGAGGGTTCCCTACTGAGATTTCCTCTGGCCTCGCTCCACTGCTGTCCTGGAGAGCTGGCAGCTTCCTGAGAGAGACCAGCTCCTCTCCTGGATGCCAGCTGGACAGGCAACAAGCCCACAGTTCCAACCGGGATCCCCACAGCCACCTTGGGGACATCCCTCCACTGTGGGGACACTGCTGGAGGAGGCAGCAGTCACTCCCCCAGGCTGACCTCCCTCCTTCAGAGCAGACAGACAGGAACTCCTGCTTTGCTCACCTGTGCTTTTAATCATCCCCAGGAACAGGGTTTATTCCCGCTTCTGGTGTTTTGCTCCCATGCCAAGGGTCTGCTTTGATCCAAATCCCTGACACTGCTGGGGGGTGACAGCCAACACCAGGTTCCTGCTCCCAGAAAAACTCTCAGTGGGTTTTTCCCCCTTCCCTTTGTAACAGCAGGTTTCTGCTCAGGATCTGTGGGAGCCCATCCAGAGGGGCAATGCCCTGGGCCACAGTCCTGCCCCTTCCATCATGCCAAGATGCTGGCACAGCCCATGGCTAAGAAACAACCTCAGACTGCTGCTCAAAGCAGCAGGGCAGGTGTGGGTGAAAGTGCCCCTCCTTGGAGGGCTCTGTCAGATGCAGCCAGGGGTTTGTGCCATTGCCCAGTGCCCTGGCTCTGGGCAAAGCGAGATTTGGAGAGGGCTCTGAACATCTTGGCTGCATTTCCCGGCACTCCCTCACCTTCCTGCAGAGCCCCAGGGCTCCAATAATGTCACCACAGCCACTCTGGCCTTGCAGTTCTTTCCTTCCTACATCCCACATTACAGCTGATGGAGAGGAGCAATGGAGCCTGGAGCAGTGGCACGTCCTGGGCATCCGCGAAGAGCTGGGTGGCAATAACAGCTCGGGCACAGCTGTCCTTGGCATGGCAGTGTGCAAGATCCAGGGGGCTGTAAAAGGAAGGGACAGGCACAGAGTGACAAGTGATGCTGCTTTGCTCATGGGGTGGGCTGTCAGTTAGAGTCAACACCCCCAAAATCCAGCTCACCAGCCTGCTCTGGTGACGGTGCCAACAGCTGCTGCCTCCAGCTCACACTGGAGTGTCACAGCAACTGCTCCTCCCTCGTGTGTCAGTGGGGGCATCCCTCAAAGGGCTGCTGCTGCCTGGGGCAGGGGTGGATGGGAAAAAACCTGTTCAGCCATTGACTTCCCTCCAGTGCAGGACTGGAGAGGGATCACTTGGATCAAGACTGTTAGATGATATTTGTGTGTGTGCACATCACGGGACTCTCATGAGCACAGCTTTGCTGACTCCTGCCAAGACCTTGAGGCCAGCAGTACATATTTCTGATGAGTTCATGTTCTCCCTGTGCTCTGCGGATGCTGGGCCAGGGATGTTTCCGTACAGGGATGTTTCATCTTTAGACAAAATTTGCACATTAACCTTTGAGGTTAATAATCTCCAGGTGGGAATTTTATTTTTGCAGCGCAAACCCTTCCCCTCTCTTCGCATAACCAAAACTGGGCTCCCAGTCCGCAGAGAAGCCACTTTGGATTGTCTGGAAATTCTCCATGTTCATACCCAACCTACCCGTGTGCCTTGGCTTTTGGGGAGCAGCAGCAGGGAGGCCCCCTCACCTCCCCATTAAACGGCACTTTGGTTTCTCCTTTCTTTTTTTACATCCTAGAAAAAGCTGACCCGCGGCCTCGTGCGCCCACGCGTGCGTGTGCTGGGCTTGGGGTTTTTTCCAGGCACTTCTTCCTGAAGTAGATCCAGATGTGTGCAGCTGCTGTCCCTCGAGGAGCACCCCCCATCAGCCGAATTGCAGGCCAGTCCAATAGATGCAAACAAAAACATGTTTATTTTTATCAGCTTCGTAGGAAGTAACATCAAGCAGGAGGGCGGCCAGGGCAAAGCTCGGGAGGGGACGGAGATGGAGATAAAGCAAACGCCCCCTCTGCCGCCCGCAGCGGAGGAGGCATTGCTTACATCCAGGAACATTCTCATCTGGGGAGAGATGAAGATCAACAGAATAAGGAAAAAGTACCATTCCAGAGTGACAGGGCTGATAAATGCCATGTGGAAGAGCAGAAAGGGGGCTGTGTCCTGGCTCTGTGCATGGCTCTCTGGCCCACACATCCATGCACAGCCCTTCCCTGTCACTGCCAGCCCACTGCTCCCCCCCGATCCCACCACAGCCGACTGGGGGCCCCTTTTATCCCTGTTTTGTTCACGTCTTGCTCTCTGGGGCTTGACCTTTCACCTCCTGGCACACTTGGGCTGAGCTAAGGGCACTTTGGGCTGAGCTTTGCTCTTTGGCCATGGCAGGTAGGGACCAACTAGCAAAGTCTTTTCCCCAAAATTCACGGGCGAGAAGCTGGGGCTCAGGACATCATTGCCAGCACACGCTGGGGGCCGGCTGGTCTCTCTCCTGCCCTGTGGAGGACCCCAGCCCCAGCCAACCCCTGGCTCAGCCAGCGCCTTGTCATTGTCATCAGGGCTGGGCTTGGAGCTGTGATCCAGGTGGGAAAGCCTTTGTGCCCCTGCCAGAGGTAGAGAAATGCTGAGTGAGGGGGGAGTCAGTGTCCCTAGGGCAGGGTCCCCCTCGAGCACCTCGTCCTGGCTCTCTTTGGCAGCACCCGCTCATATCAACCAACTCTTGTCCCCTCCCCCGAAGTTCAACATTTGGTCAGAGGGAGTTGAGTGCTGGAGGGAATGGGAAGCTTTGGGTTGGGATGGAGCACAGGTCCCACCCACCCTGTCTCCCCCTCCTGTGGGCAACATTCATGGCAGGTTTAGCTCCACAGGCACCCAGCTAGAGACCCCCCAACACCACCAGAGCCCTTACAGGCTGCGTGCCACCAGCCTCATCTTCTCTTGGGGGTGACAAATCCCCAAGGCAACCGAGCCGTGAGCTCTCCCAGGGGAGTCCTCTCGCATCTCTGCCACTTTGTCCCAGGAAAGAGGTCACAGTGTCTCCCTGCTCTCTGGGGGGATGCTCAGCGACTTCAGAGGGGACCAGATTTCACCTGGCTGGGCTCTGGTGCCAGAACTCAGCCTTCCCTGCCCCTTGCCACAGGGAAGCTGTCCTGGTGTGAGGGTGTCGGAGCGAGGGCTGCTCGGGGCCAGCACCATCGATGCCAGACAGAGGGATAAAAGGGAAACCCATGCGCTGGCCTTGGACCAGCTTAGGGAAAGGGAGGGACAAAACCACCCGCCTGGGTCTGACCTCTTTGCCAGGCTGCGGCGCTAATTATTTTCCATAGCTGAAGTTGTCTCTAACTGTTAGTATGTCTGAACCAGTCCCAGCGTGACCCACAGACATGAGCTGGCGCGGTCTGATGTAACTCCGTGTCTTTCCTGTTCCTGCTGCGGATCCTGTTCATGTTCGTGTTCCTCGGCGCTTCCGTGCTGGTTTTATACCTGCGTTCCGTGTATATGGGTGTAACTTGTTTTTCTTTTTGTAGGTTTTTAGTATGTTTGTAACCGGACGAAATGGTGTTATTAAACTGAAACTTGTATCTTCAGTGGATAAATCAATCAAACCCCCTCCAGCTCTGCTTGGTTTCTTTCTGATGGGGTGGCTGCAAGGTGAGGGGGTGTCGGGGGGCTGCCCCATGGCCGTGTGGGTCTGGGGGTTCCTGTTCACTCTGAGGGAGCTTTTTGGCTGGAAAGCAGCAGCAAAGGGAAAGGATGTGCCCACCAAGGGCGGTAGAGCTGGCTGGAGGCATCTTAGCAGTTCACTCAGGTGGGGAGGGAAGGGTTTGCCCCTCCTCCAGGCTCTTCACTTGGCTTCCAGGTATGTTGTGCAAACCAGCGGGGGCTCTCCCTGGATCAGGAGCTGTTCCTGTGCCTTTGGCAGCCCAGCCAGCCCAAAACGCACACTGATGGCCACAACGTGTAGCAACCACGACCGCCGAGGATTGTGAGACGGTTCCCAGCCTGTAAAAATAACAAACAGCTCCCTGAGCGGCAGCAGCCCGGTTCTCCACGTCTCAGCCCCTGGCAGCTCCTCCTGCGCCTCTCGCTGCGGCTGGATCGCGTTGCAGGGGGCTGGGTCCCAGCAGGGTTGGGTCACTTTGTGGTTTCCCCCCGTGGGTCTTTCCAGCTCCCTGGTTTGCAAAACAGGCTCGCCCTCTCAAATTCAGTTGACGCTGGCTAACATTTCCAAAGCTGGTGGCAGAGGATGGATGGATGGATGGATGGATGGATGGATGGATGGACAAACAGACAGTCTCATGCTATAGTCCCATAAGCCCCATTGCCATGGGATACAAGGCTTGGAAAACAAATTCAAGCAATCCTATTTATTGTGCTCCTCTTTGCTCCAAGTACAGAACAGTCTTTCAGGGATGGGAAAACCCATCCCACCAGGGTGGTAGAAAATACCAGCACCTGGCCACAAGCAATTTTAAGGGGAGCAGTCCCAGTTTAGGACTGAGGGTGGGGGAACACTGTTCTGAGAGGGAGGAGGGCAGAGATCAGTGCCTTGGAGGCTGCTCAGGGTGCCTGGTGCCGACTTTTTTCCTGTTGGGCTGAGAGCAGCAATGCTGTTCTCCAGCCCCCCATGTTGGAAAAAACAGTAGCTGGGTGGTGTAGGTCTTGCACAAGGAGGCACTTGAGCTACTCTGGAGTCCCCAAGGCACAGTTACAAGGGTGGTCTTGCAAGGGGAACCTTTTTCTTTCCCTACAGCTTCTACCAAACCAAGCCCAAGCAGCCATGGCCACAGAGAAGGGATCCAGAGGCCTACTCGTGGGGAGGGGCATAACTGCCTGGTTCAATCTGTCTTCTCCTGCTGTGTCTTTTCTTGTGGGGTAAAAAACCATTTGGTGTCGTTAGTGTGATTAATAAGCCATGCTTGGAGTCTCTGCCACATCCTGTACACACTTCCAGGCGGAAGTGAACAGTCAGCAAAGCCTGCACACTGCTCTGCTCCAGATGGGAAACATCGGCTGGGAAATCACGAGCAAAAGGACTCGGCTCTGGAGTGGGGAGGCTGCAGTGGGGACCCAAAGCTCTCAGACCTTGGCACACTGAGCTGAGAGTAGCCAGGACCAGCAGTGGCCAGAGGGTGCTAAAAGGGGGCTGTTTTTTCCAACAGCTTGTTGAAAAGGAGCAGGGAATTTCAGCATTACCTTGCAGGGAGAAAATATGTACACAGCCCTTCACTTCGCACTAATATTTACCCCCAGATCCTGTCACGTCAGGGTGGCTGTGACGATCACGCCATGGCCCGGACCCTGTGGCCTCGCCAGTGCTCTGCAAGTGCTGGTGGAAAAGGAGGCATAGTGAGAGGCTGAGGCTCACACGGAAGTGGAAAATTCGCCCAGGGGCTGGGACAATGGGCTCACACCCTCGCTGCCCTGTGCTCATGGACTGCGAAACCCACCTTTTCCCCAAGTGTCCCAGCCTGTGGATGCTGCTCTCCAGGAGACACCCTTTGCCCAAGGGGGAGATCCAGCTCTGAGAAAGCACCTTGGTGGCCCCGGTGATGTTTTGTGGGCCGGGAGATGGAGGGAAGGGGGAATTTGATAGCTTAAGGCATGGTACAGGGTGTGGTCCTAGTCCCCCTTCCATGCTCCAGCTCCAGGAAAGCCCCTCCATCCACACCACTGGCCACAGGGTCCAGTGCTCCCACCCAATGCCTGTCACAAGTTGGGGAATGATGGCTCCACCGTCCTGGTGCTGGTGTGGGATCAGAGGTGACACATCTGCACCGTGTGTCCCTATCCTGCTGGCACCTGGTGACAGCTGAAGGGAGGGTCAGGAGGTCACTGTGAGGCACAGGCAGAAATGCAACTGCAGGGGGAAGATTTAACAAAAAGAATATCCAATAACTGCGCTGTGGTTCTTAATATGGCTATTGAAATTCCTATGAAACCCCATCCCATGGGAGCTGGCAGTAAGGAGAAGTGCTCCCGTGGGTGTGGGGTGGCCCAGGGTGAGAAGCCTTGGGAGACAGAGCTTGCAGATTCCCACCAGCTTGAAGGACATGTCCCTTCTTCCTCTCCATTATCTGCACCAGGATAAGAGCCAGGAGCTCCAGGCCTCGCCGTATGAACCCTGGCATGGCCACCCTCACCAGCCCGGGGGTTTTGGAGGCTCCTTGCTCTGAGTCAAGCCCCCACGGAGAAGAAAAAAAGGCAGGAAAATATCCTCGCAGCCCAGTGGGGCTGACACTGAGCAGGAGCCAGCCCTTCCTTCCGCGGCCGGCTCCTCTTCAGCTGCGCCGGCTGATATGGTTTATCTGAGCAGCGCTGAATGTAAACGCTGTCAGCGCCGGCCGGGATTAATTCCCGGGAGTCTGGCAGCCGAGATGAAATAACAGCGCTGCGGGGGGGAGAAAGGGGGGAAGCGCGCGTCTCAGACTGAAAAATCCTCCCGGTTAATTTACAGCCAGGTTTCTCTTCTCCCAGGCACTCTAGGGAGAGAGCAAAGCCGGGGGCAGAAGGAGGATGGGGAGAGGACCAGGAGCAGGAGGAGGGCTCCTGGACCAAAAGGCTGGGATCCCAGGGAGGGGGAGGATTGGGAAACCGCACTTTCCCCACGCGCAGGAGCTGACCCCGTGGTGCCAGGGACACGGCAGGGGTGGGGGCCATGGCCCGCAGCCCCCAGCCCAGCCCGACCACCCTCAGGAACCCCCGGTGCCGCTGGAGGAAGCAGCGGGGTGCTCCCGGACACCTGAACCCCGAGAGGCGGCACCGTGCCCGGACAGGAGCCCCCTCTGCTCCCCGCTGGCCGGGGGGGCCACTCCCAGCCCTCACTGACGAGCACCCACTGCCCCCTCCTTGGGGAACAAACCACCAAAAAAACATGGGGTTGAATATCCCCATCTCACACTAAACACCAAGAGATCACCCAAGGACTTTGCTGCTGGAAGGATTCCCAGCCCGAAACAGGGGAGACTTCTACTGCTGTTTATTACAAATCCTTTTCATTAATTGGCAAATATATTTTCTTTAAGGGAAAGCTTTGGAAAACTGCCCCGCAGACGCTGTTGTTTTGAGGCTGATGTTCCAAACAGATCCTGAAATAAAATAAGCATCGGGCTCTGCCACATTGCTATGGTTTATATTTATATAGCAGAGGGATTTGGTTTGAGGATACTTTTCTAAGGAATAGTGTGGTTTTCATTTACTTTCTTTAGATATTTAAGTAAATAACCACAAATATTTTCACTTATTTTCATTGTTTTCTTGGTAGAGGATTGGCTGGACTAGAAGCTCAGCAGTGCACGGGCAGGTAAATTGATTTATTGTAAACTTACGAAAGCCCATGCACCATCTGTCTGCCAAGAGCTGTGCACCACTTGGGGCTCTGCAGCCAGCAAATTATGATTATACTCAGAATTTAATATATTTTTATATATTTTATATCTACCTACATAAAATGTAGTCCCTGGCCTGCATCTACCAGGGCACTGGGTGACATCTGCACCAGGTCGAGACGTGATGAGAGGGTGCAAAATGCAGGAAGCAGGTCCTGGAAATTGTACTGTCAGTTTTGGGAACCCGATTTTAAAATAATCCTCGTGGTGGTGGCTGAGTAGGAGGTCAGCGAGACGGTGGTTGTTCCCTGCTCCATGAAAAGCTCTCTGTGCCATGGTTCACTTCGGGATTAGGAGCTGGCAGGCGGTTTGAGGTGCTGAGAGAAAGGGTTACCTGCAGGGCTGGGGTGTCTGGGGTGCCTATGGAGAGAAGGGTTCCAGCAGACACGTGGGGGCTGCTAACGATGCGCAGGGGCAGTGTCAGCTTTGGCAGTCCAGCCTTGCTCTCTACCAAGCCCCCATCTCCCCGGGGTGTTGAAGCCCCCCTGGCCCCCCAGCCAAGAGGGGCTGGGGCCGGCGGAGCTCTGCTGGCAGCCCCAGCCCAGCGGCTGGATGCGGCTCGGCTCGGCAGGCGGGGAACCTCTCTGGAGGTGAATGCAGGTAAACACCGCGCTGCAGCCTCTGCTCAGCCAGCCGTGGATCCGCCGAGCCCGGCACACCGGCAGAAGGAGCACTGGGAATGTTGGATAAATAGCAGTGGGCGAGGAAGATCGCTTCTCAAAGGTCAGCGCTTCCTCCGCGCTGCTGTGAACTCGCCCACTTGGATCCCTCCTCCTCTCCAGGGCAGCATCCTCTGCCCCAGCCCCTGTCCCAGCAGCTCCCGCTGACCGAGCCCCAGAGCTGGGGGGAGGAACAGGTTCCCACCAAGCCAAGCTATTCCCAGCTTTGTCATCTGACCGGGCAGTCACTGGAAGGAAAATCCCCAAGGCTGGACCATCCTGGGTTATTTCATAGAGTCACAGAATCACAGAATTTGCTGAGTTAGGGAGCAGGCAGCTCCCAGCCTCCTGCCCTTTCCTGCTCCACTAAATCACTCCAGAGTCCTCCCAAATGTTTATTCTTTGGGAAAGCAATAAAAGAGGAGGAAACCCCAGAAGACAAACTCCCACCAGCCTGCCTTTGATTACATTTGATATTGTTTTATTTCTTAATATTTTCCCATTGCAGGCTGGCCGAGGAGGGAGGGAGGGAGGGCCAGAGGGCAGGAGGAGACAGTGCTTGAAAGGGGTAAATATACAAATTTCTCCACTGATATCTGTGGCTTAGGGTGGCTCAGTCAGGATCTGAGGGTGACAGTGGCTCTGAGGATGGGTGTGGGAGTCCTCCAATTGCCCAGGCTGTGAACTTGGGGTGAGCAGGAGCATTCCTGTCTCTGCTGGGGTGCCAGGGCAGCTGCAGAGCATGGCACGGGTGGGCAGTGGGTGCTGGTCCCCACGTCCCAGCCCCTCGACGGCTGAGGCAGGGAAGCAGCAGGGACATGCAGGTGAGAATGACAGCACAAGCTCCGCCTGCCACACAGCCGGGTGACCCCGCTGCCACCAACCCTGAGATGCCCGTGGGAAAACCTTCGAGGAGCTTTTCCGTGTGCTCTGCCCTCCCAGAACCAGACCTGAGCTCCCAGTTTGCCTGGCAGGAAAAACTTCTCCCGTCTTTGCCTGAAGCACCAAGAGCCACGTTGTCCCCAGGGTTCGTTGTGTCATCAGGAGCTGGGCGAGGGTGACAGCTGTGACATCCAGCGTGGCACCAGAAGACACTGGTGGGAAGGAGGTGAGAGGGAAGGGAGCGCTGAGCGATGGCAGAGGCTGAGCATCCCCTGCTGCTGCTGGAACAGCTTCCATCCCGCTCGGAGCGCGGCCGCGGCCTGGCCTCTGCCGTTCGCACCGGGAACAGCAGCGCGGCACGTCCAGCTGCGGGACCGGGCGCTGGCACAGCCCCCGCAGGGGCTCTGCTGGCTTCCAGAGCGCCCGGGGGATCTTGGCAGCAGGGACACGCATTTTGTAACCCTGAGGGTGGTGGGACAGCGTGGGAGCAGGACACGGAGGATCTGAGCCGATGGTGAGGGATGGGGCAAGGTGTGTCCCCTCCATGCAGGTTTTCTCCTCGCAGCCTGTGTCCCGAGAGACCAGGGCATGAAGGGATGTGGGGGACAGGTGTCCGGAGAGGCTGTGGGGACACAAACCAAACCCATCTGCCTGCGGGTGGGAGCAACTCGAGACAACCAGAGGGGTCTCACATCCATATGGGGGGCTCATAAAAAGTCGACAGTGGGGGAAAAATTCTGGAGAACCTGGGCATTTTAGGAAGAAGTTGGAAATACTAGAAAACCTTGGACTGCAGCCTGGGGATGAGAGTGTGGAGTTTTTACAACACAAAAACTCTGAGGCTGTGGAAACCGGGATCTTTTGTCCCAAGCCTCCTTGTGACGCTTCCTCTGAAAAGTCACTGGAGCTGATGCCAAGCTCCTGGAGCTCCTCTGCAGGTGGGGGCCCACCCAAAAAAAGATTTCTCCAGTTCCGTCCAGTTACAGCACATCCCATAACACTGGCCCTTTCCACCTGTGTCCCCCAGCCAGGGCTGGAGGTGTCTGGTAAGGGGAAAGTCAAACCCACAGGATGCAGACAGCCTTTTGCATAGGGAGCAGGCAAACTCCCAGCTCCACCAGCTGTCCCAAAGCATGACAGTGGGGTTGATGCCACATGTCACAGCCTCACTAGCACCCAGGTTTGTTCAGCAGCATCCTTTGGAAGAAAAACTAGCTGCCATGCCTTCTTACAACATACCTGAATAGCAATAGAATCATAGAATGGTTTGGGTTGGAAGGGACCACAAAATCTCATCTGCTGCTACAGGGTTCAAGGCCAAGGAAAGCGGGACTGTTTGCCCCTGAAAATCCTCTTTAAAGTCCCCTGAAACCTTCCCTGCTGTGGTTTCTAGAGAAGCCTGATGCTGCTTAGATCTCCTGCAATGCTTCTCCACATCCAGGGATAGGACCTGCCCCAGCAGCAGCCCCCTCCCAGCCTTGGGCAGGCAGTGAGCAGCAGGACCTTGCTGGCTCCAGGCTGCTGGGGACAGATCCCACCCTGGAGGGTTTCATGGATAAGAGGGACGAATGTCTCTTGCTGAGATGTCCCAGCCCTGGGCCCAGCACATCACTCCAGGGGCTTCCAGAACTCTGCATAGGACAGTCCTGCAACACTGGGATACACAGTGCTGTGTCCCCTCCCTGCTTTCCTTGGGATACAGACCAGCCAAGACACTTCTGGCCAGGCTGTGGGGCTGTTTGCTCCACAAAGGGAAGTGCTCTGCACAGCATCTCCCCAGCAGTGGCGCAACTCCCTGTCGTTGCTGCCTTGGGGTTTTTCGGTCATTTCTTTTGCTTCCTTATTGCCCAATGCTCAGCAGGGTTTGCACAGGTGCAGTCACCCTCCTTTCTTCCCATCCGTGGGCTTTGCCAGCCTGCCTGGCTCCTCCGTGGAAAGACACATCCCACAGGACAAAAGCTTGGAGGAGGATGCACGTAGGGCCACGGCAGTGGTGGTTTTTGTCAGCCGTTGTTTATCCCACCCAAAGGTTGTTCTGTCCCTTCCCAAAAGCAGGGAGAAGTCAGTGCCTGGCACCTTGGCACAGGTCCCTGCTTGCCACCTGCACCTCACCCTTTGCTCACCCCTGAGTCACGGGCAGGGAACACCCCCAGCCCCCAGCACTGCCCGCGTCAGGGTGTCTGTGCCCAGACACCCACCCCGGCACCTGCCAGGCTCTCCCTTCTCCACCCGCTTCAAACCACAGCTTCAAAGGAGCCGGCAGCAACCAAAAGCTTCCTCCACCCTCTTTTCTACCAGGAACCGGCAGCAGATTTGCTGAGCATGAAGCCGTGGAAGGTGGAGGGCTGATGACAGCACGAGCTCAGTGCCCCAACAGGAATCAGTGAATCCAAGCTGGACCCGGGCTGCACCACCCAAGGTCAGGTTTAGCACAATGGGTGTGCAGGTAAAAGAAATACAAGGGAAAATTGCAGATTTGGACAGTGAAGCATAAAATTCCTGGTCTTGCCTGGTCCCAGCTGTAAATTCAGCTGGTGCTCGCCTGGAACCTGTAGCCAGTTGTGAATCAAGAATTTATTTTGTGGCAAAATCCAGGGCATATTGTCCTGAATAGACCCCTCAGCAATACAGCCATGCCAAACTCGATCTGCTAAGGTCTCTCCTCAGCCCCCACATCCTGCCAGCACCGACAGGGACGGAGGGGAGCTGAATGTGAGGCTGTTGTGAAAGAAGAGCAACCCAGTGCTGTTGGTGATGGAGCAGGTGTAGCTCCCGAAGATGCCAGCCCCGGGATGAGTCAGGCTGTGAAAGCTGACAGGACCGGCCCTGCGGCCGCTGCCCGCTGCCCCAGGCCGGCCGTGCGTCACCGCATCCGGCCCGGTCAGTGGGACATGCCTGGGCCTGCAGAGCCCTCGGGGCTGTGCCAGCCTGCACCGTACCTGCCACGCTGCCTGGCACCCCGGAGTGCCCACCCCTTGGATGTGGGGTCGGGGGGCCATGCCTTAGAGGCCTAATGGTGGCCAGTTCTACTAGTGATTGGTCCTAATAATAACCAGTCCTAATACTGAGCCATTTGTACAGGGACCAGTCCTAATGGTGACTGGTCCTCATAGTGATCAGTCCGAAGAGTGGCTGATCCTAACAGTGACCAGTCCTAATGGTGACCTGTCCTAATGGTGGTTGGTCCTAATAGTGGCTGGTCATGATAGTGACCAGGGCTGATACTGATCAGTCCTAATAGTGACCGTTCCTAGTAATGACGATTCCTAATGGTTACCAGTCCTAACAGCGGCCAGTCCTGATAGTGATCTGTCCTAACGGTGACCTGTCCTAATGGTGGTTGGTCCTAATAGTGGCTGGTCATGATAGTGACCAGTTCTTATACTGATCAGTCCTAAGAGTGACCGTTCCTAGTAATGACCATTCTTAATGGTTACCAGTCTTAATAGTGACCGTTCCTAGTAATGACCATTCCTAATGGTTACCAGTCCTAATAGTGACCAGTCCTAATAGTGGCCAGTCCTGATAGTGATCTGTCCTAACGGTGACCTGTCCTAATGGTGGTTGGTCCTAAGAGTGGCTGATCCTAACAGTGACCAGTCCTAATACTGACCTGTCCTAATGGTGACCTGTCCCAATGGAGGTTGATCCTAATAGCGGCTGGTCATGATAGTGACCAGTTCTTATACTGATCACTCCTAATAGTGACCGTTCCTAGTAATAACCATTCCTAATGGTTATCAGTCCTAATAGTGACTGTTCCTAGTAATGACCATTCCTAATGGTTACCAGTCCTAATAGTGACCAGTCCTAATAGTGATCAGTCCTAAGAGTGGCTGATCCTAACAGTGACCAGTCCTAGTGGTGACCTGTCCTAATGGTGACCTGTCCTAATGGAGGTTGGTCCTAATAGTGGCTGGTCATGATAGTGACCAGTTCTTATACTGATCAGTCCTAATAGTGACCGTTCCTAGTAATGACCATTCCTAATGGTTACCAGTCCTAATAGTGACTGTTCCTAGTAATGACCATTCCTAACGGTTACCAGTCCTAATAGTAACCAGTCCTAATAGCGGCCAGTCCTGATAGTGACCTGTCCTAATGGAGGCTGGTCCTAATAGTGGCTGGTCATGATAGTGACCAGTTCTTACACTGATCAGTCCTAATAGTGACCGTTCCTAGTAATGACCATTCCTAACGGTTACCAGTCCTAATAGTAACCAGTCCTGACAGTGATCAGTCCTTATGGTGACTGGTCCTAATAGTGCCTGGTCCTAATAGCGACCAGTTCTTATAGTGGCTGGTCCCGATAGCCAGTCCTGACAGTGCCAGGTCCTAACGGCGGCCGGGCTTGGCAGTGCCGCCCGGCGGTGCCGGTTCCCAGCTCCCGGTGCCGCGGGGCAGAGAGCCGCGGCGGCCGCAGGGGCTCATCCCTCGTGGGAGATTCCCCATAGATGGGACCGGCGCTCGACGGAACCGCGGGAGCGCCCCGCGTGGGCCGGGGGCGGACCCCGGGAGGAGACCCTGCCCCAAGCCCCGCCC
>VWPU01015910.1:0-97134 GCA_013398955.1 Callaeas wilsoni | reverse complement strand
CCAGGCCGTGCCAAACCAATACTTCAGAAAACAAGAAGCTAAATTCTGCTTCTATGCATACTAATTGTGCCACTGAACTCTTCCAAAGGGCACTGCCCAGCCAGCAAAAGCATCCTTGACGCAGGAGAATGTTTCCAAATGGATTCAGCCCAGGGGCTGCCTATCCACTGACATGGCCCAGTAAATTAGAGCCCTGAGAACTGCCCGTAGCCAGTCCCTGTCCCACATTCCCCCTGAGGAATCTTGACTGAATACCTTTCAGGGCAGGGACAATCTCACCAAACTTTCAACAGGTCCAAGAGATGCTGTATTATCACAACAAGAAGCAGCACCAAAGTTAGTACAGACCTAAGTTTTGCTTTGCAAAATCTCCTTATTTTTGGAGCTACAGCTTCAGTATTGAAGGACCAGGCATTTCAAACCAGCAACTGCTGCTCTGTGGACTGCCAGCCCCAGTGTGACCTCAAATCTATCTGCTTATCCCAGTTATTGCACTGATATCTAAAAAGCATTGTCAGAATATTACAAAGATTATCAGCAAGCCAGTCAGGAACCACCTTTCCCTGTCTTATTTCTTCCATCACAACTGTGTGACAAGCAGCAATAGGAATATCTGATTGTCACTTGCAAATAATAGGTAGACTATTAATTCAAACAGACCTTAATTATTTTTATAAATCTGTGACAGTTGCTGATCTATCAGAGGTGTCTGGATCAGTGCGGAGGCACAGAAAACAATTTTTGAGGGATTATCTGCAACAAAGCACATAGGAGAAGCACTGCAAACTACAGTATTTGGAGGTACAATGTATTTTGACAGTGATACTTGAAATTTGGCTCCTATAAGCCTGTGCTTCTGTACCCTTACATTCCTATTAAAAATGGTCACAGCATGATCATTTGTATGTATATATGGATTTTTTTTTCCTCACTACAACATAAAAAGCCTTGTTCTCCCTTAACTTTGACTTGGCACCTCATTAGGTTCGCTGTTATCCTCAAACCAGTGATGGCTTGTTTGGGATGCATTACAGTTAAGCTTGTGGAAACAGTACCTCTCTTTTATTAACAGGGGTCCCATAAAACCCTGCATTTTTTATCAGTTTGGCAACATTCTGGCGTACACAGTGCCCTTTAGGAACTTAAACATTAACATGTGCCTATTTTATATTGCTAATAGGAGCTGGAGGCGCAGAGAAAGAATGCAAAGCAATGGGACGTTTCTTAACTACAGATTTTCAGTTTTAGTGATAAGGCAATGCTTGTCATCCTGTTGTCAGTGCCAAAATCTGCTTTACAACTGGATATCTGTGTCAGCTTCTTCTCATAACATAGCAAGCATTATTAAAGAACCTTATTTTCTTTAATTTAATAATTTTACCATGTTTTGTCACTTTTATTTCTGCACTTTGCATCTGAATGTCAGAAAGACTGTGAGAAGAATTCAAGTATCCCTAGCCACTTCGCTGCTCTTTAAGGAAGACTGTTTCTCATGTTTGTAGTGACAAGCCTATGAGCTACAGCCTTGCACTCCAGCACAATCTCTGCCTGCAGAAGTACATTTCCCCTCTGCCTTGAATACCACCATCTAATGGCTGTGCAGGTGAAAAGACCCACACCTGCAGGTGCTACCCTCTTGGGATGAGTCCCCAGAATTCATGGCTTTACAGCATCCAAGAGAAATTTTTATTGAAGTCGGTAAGATTACTCTCCTAAAAGCCCACATCCAGATACAAGCACCTAAGTCCAGGGAAGATAAGAAGCTGGAGGAGAGCATTCTGACCCAAGTCCAGAGCAAACCCATGGTAAAGGGTGGAAACATATAGCACAATGCCAAGAATGAGACCCCCATGGTATTGAGTGCAACAGAAAACTCATAGTGGAAATACAAATCCCACAAGCTCCTGATTAGGTCCCCTAATCAAAATATTAGGTCCCCCTAAATATTTTGTACCGCTTATGATACTCATAGCACCATTTCTCTGCCTCTTTTTAAAAAAAATATTCTCATCTTTTGCCTGTTCAATTTATAAACACTTTTTCAAAAGACCTCTCTCCTACTGTGTCCTGATAAAACAGTGGCAACTCTGGGATGCTGACCTTAAGAAAATTACATATACAGCCAAGCAAATAACTCACTTCATGTTTCAGTAACCAAGCCCAAAAGTACACTCCAAGGAGACAAGTATCAACCCTGTTATTGGGGTACCTTATACATTGGAATAGAGAGTGTAATACAAGATCTCAGTTCAAAATGTTTCCTTTATACATACACACTTTACAGCCAAAAGTAATTCTTGAATTTGATTAGACTCTTTAATACTTTCAGCTAATCCACAGCTCTATTTCCTTGTGAATAAAAGAACACTCCCACCTGATCTTCTTCCCATGCACAGATTTACCCAGCCTTATGCAGAGTTTCCACATTAGAAAGCATTGCAAACTTGAAATAAGGAGTTCTGCAATTGCCATAACAAAAAGCATCTGAATGTACTTCCTGACTCATTTAGGAGTAGCTTGTAACGTCAATCCCTCACTAAAGCATGGGATTCTTCCTTAAACCTGTGTCAGACTTCTTGGAAGGATTACTCCAGGTGAGGTCCTGGCCTTGCTGAATTCACTGGCCAATCCATAGCTCCCATAGATTTCAATAGGGCTCAGACTTCCCCCATCAGCAGTAGTAGGCAAACTCACTTTCCCTCACTGCATTTTCCAGTTAGGGTGTTATGCCAGCAGAATTGTTTCCAAGCAGCCTGGCTTATCTGTCTGTGTTTGTACCTCATCTTTTCTGTGTATGTACTTTCACCACACGGCCACATGCTCCTGCATATGGAAAATTAAGCCCCCCTGCACATTCACACACATCTTATCCTCACACACTATGGAGGGGAAAATTACTGAAGCAAGCATTTAGAGAAAAATTATTGCTTAAGATGGAAATAACAGAAACGTAGCCTTGAAACAGTTAATCTTCAGATGACCCAAAGAAGTTAACCTTCAGCAGAGATCAGATTTCCAGCTTCTGCAGAGGCTGAGCACTCTGGAGGCCTGTGCATGGTATGCAGCATTCTCAAGGACAGCCTGATTTCTGGCATCTCTGGACAAGCTGGAAATTGTAATTGCAATCACAGTGAGCTTCTGTGCCTGGGACTGATAGGCAGACAGTTTGCCCTGCTAAGTGTCTCTGTTCACACCGACAGTGTGCACGAGTGGGAAGGAGGGGGAGGCTGCACAAAAGGAAGTCTACAATCAGAGGAGTTAGGTCACCCCTTGCCCCCCACCTCCCACAACTTGACATGATGGAGTGAAAACCTGTTTGAACTGCAGCTGGAGCACAGAGCACAGGCAGTGCTTACAGACCCCTTATGCCAGCTGGAAAGGAGGATGTGTGCGGAAATGACAGCAAAAGAGGATAAGGAAAAATGTCTCACTGCTGCCATAAAGGATTTCATTTGATCCTAAACCTGCCCTTTCAGCTGAGGTTCAGGATTAACTCTGTTGTATTTATCAAGCAGCCAGGCAGTCAGTGGAATGACTGTGGAGTGTCTGGGTCCAACTACTGTTAGTAGCAATGCCTTTTCAGACTTCCAGAAGCATCTACATGGTCTGTTGAAGACCCGGGTCACTCAGCTGGGCAGGAGAATGAGTGTACAAGTAATTAAAAATATTAAAAAGTATTTCTCCAGTCACCCACATAGTCACATAAGGCAGGATCTTACAAGGAGACTGAGTGCAAATGCACCTGTGTCAGCTGAGAAATTGCATATCACAGAGTGTGTCTGTAGCCTCAAGGGCTCTGTGAATGCCACCATGGGCCAAGCAAAGAACCAAAAAGCTTCAGCCTAGAACCTTCCTATGTCTAAAGCCAATAGTGGAAACCAGGAAAAGGTGAGTCTTCTCTCACATTCTTCACCTGACTAGCTAGCTGTATCTCCAGTGTACTTCCCATCTAGACGTACTTGAGGAAACAAAGAAAGCATCTAGGCCTATCCATATCTCTGTGGGGTTTCGGCTGAACAGGAGAAAGAATTCTCTAGCCAGCTACATGATCTTTTTGTCTTCAATCCTCTGAACTGAAGATAAGTTTGATATTGATATCCTTAAGCTGAGGGCTTGTCTTTACTGTAAGACAGGCTTACAATTTAGAAAAAGCTGTTTCTGCAGCACATCTCAGTGATTTATTCATTTAGTTCATTAGGCCAGACATAAATAAAGGATGTAGGTGTCAGTCCCCTACATGCAGCTTTTATTTGCTTGCTACATGTCTGGTGGAGGTCACTGTCACTTACCACCTCTGCACTTGGCGTGACAAATGTCCTCCCACACTCCAAGTGCTGCCACTGCAGACAGCAGCAATTGCAGTGAGCACACACCAAGCCAGGAAGCCCCTAGATCTTAATTATAAAACCATAAAAGAAACCAACTGCCTCTGAAGCTCTCTTACTAGGAAACAAATGAGAATGGGAAATTTATTTCCAACCATAAATCCCAAAGCCTTCAGTTTAATTTTTCCCAAGTTAACTTTCTCACCTAGCTAAGCAGCGCTGCCTTCTATTATTAGCTTCTGGCCCAATATCAGCTGACCACCATCAGTCAAACTGTCTTCATCTCAATGAGCTCAGGGACTCCCAAGGAACTCTGTGTATGCTGACTTGTGCTTGCAGCCTCTAATTACATTCTAACAGATAATGGAGCATTTGAACTCAGAGAGGATAGATTAAACTTGTAAGTGGATCAAAATCCTGGACACAACCACAGCTCATAGGATTACTTCCTGGAAACATCAAGCTTAGAGGAAAGGCCTTCATCAACTGTCTGTTTCCTCATGACAACTTTTTTAAGTACATGTTTTCAGCCTCAGAGGCTGTTTGCTATGCTCTCCAACTGCAGCATGCCTTTAGAATTTATTACATTGTCAGTTGAGTATCTGGGTTGATGTTAAACCATCTGACCAGGCTGATGGCTACTTGACTTATCAGATGATCACAACAGTCAAATAAATTGAGGCTGAGGAGGTGAAATAGTTTTCCCAAGTGAAACTGTAAGTCCCTGTTCTACTATCAAGTAGCCTCTTAGCTGCACATTTGCCTTTTTTCCTCACTACGAATTCCTCTTCCTCAGGACCATCACATATTCCGTTACCAGCCTTAGGGTGAGGAGCAGGATAGAGCTCCCTCCTGATGCCCCTGTGTCTTGCTGGTGACTCCCTCCCAGACATACTTGCAGGAAGAGCAGTAGCAAGAGCTCTTGCACTCTGGATTCAAACTCCAGCCCCCTTTTGGGGACAAGGGAGTGTGACCAGCCAGAGCAGAAACTATGCCCTGCAATTTAAGCACATAACCATGCTGAGGGGGAAATCCCTTAGACTCTGTAATTATCCTAGACACAATATACACCCAGAAATATGTGGGGAAACAGGGTAAATCCACATTTTACAAAACAGTAACAGCAACCTGTGTGTGGTGAAAATAAATCCATAGGAGGCCTCCTGTGCAGTCTGGTTCTGCCCTGGTCCAGGTTACTTTGCAGGTTCCAGCTTGTGTTGCTGCAGCAGACACAGACCTACTGCAGTGATAAAAACCAGGGACGAACACAGGGAGCAAAGGGAAAAGGCTAGCTGGGAATGGATGGAGAAAGCCTGGAAAATAGACTCTTCTGCAGCTCCCTCAAGAAAAATCCCAAATAAGGGCTGTGCTTTTGAATGATGGCCAATTCATCATCCGCTGATGGGAGGTGCTTGGCCAGAGCAGGCAGGGCTGACATCAGGCATTATATCATTATAATCATTACTGCTCCATTAGCAGGGCTTCAGGCTGCTGAAATGACAGCCCAGGAGCCAAATTGTTCTTCTTTACTCCTTCAGCATAACGTTTATCAGAATTTCAGGAGTTCACAGAGCACTTTTAGACTCACATTCTGCCAACATTTGAAGTTTTAACCAGATCTATGGGCAGTGCCACTAACATCTACACCAGCTATTTCTGTGGACACTGAAGTGTCCCAAGTACTCCCTCTGCACACAAAGTGCTGTTTACCAAAGGCTTTCCATTTTCCAGAGCCTTTCTAAAAGGAGTGCTAACTTTTCCTTACAAGTACAAGGACATTCCCAATCGAGGAAGAAGTAATTGCAGACAAAAGCACACCTGTACTTGACAAGTACAAAAAACGAAAGACAAGAGTGTGACTCACATAATGACACCTTCCCACTAACCTCCTTTTCCCATTCACTACCAACATGTCAGACCCTTATTTAAGAATTAACCCTGCCATGTTCACAGTGGCATTTAGCCACCTATATACCTTTAAAAATCTGATACAAATGCTTTTAACCAACAATCATTATCATAACACTCTTTTTACTGAAGTACAACTGACGCATTTTGCTTTCAGATGTACATTTGAATTTTCCTCATAAAACAAGATCAGTAAGCAGTATCCAGTTTTATCAGGATAGGTATACTGACTGAAGTCTTGGAGTGAGAATGAGTAAAACATTTTTTTACTCTAACTTATATTTCAGTGAAAGATATTTAGGTTATCTCCTCATAATTTAAATTTTGGCTTAAATTTTAAAAACGTTTTAAATTAGGTCTTTTTTGGGACAAGGAGGAGTAGTCACATTAAAACCATAAATAATGCTTAGGTCATTCTCTTTGAAAATGTATTGTTCTAGGAATTAAACAACTGGTTTAGGAGGTAAGGATGGCAAGAATCTCTGTATAATTGGATGAGCAATTATTTCACAAGAATGAAATTTAATCATCTTCATCAATGCAGTACAGAAAAGGATTACAGATCACTGCACATATATCAAATCAGCATTGATAGAAAACATATGATTTCTCCTTATTGCCACTTGTATCAACTAATGATGAAGTCTAATTGTTTTTTATTATGATCAAAAACAACCTAAGGGTTATTTTTAACCTCAAGAACTAAAGAAAACCTTCACTTTTCTCTCATCTTGCTATCATTGTGTCAGAGACTCATGAGAAACTGTTAATTTAAAGAGAAACCTTTCCTAGTGTAACTGTACCGTCAAAAATCACCAGAGTTCCTAAAAGTCTCTTCATTTCTGATCCATTTATCAGATGTCCTGATGCAAACACTGGGGGGAAGTATGGTCCAGTGAACTAAACTGACCTAAGCTGAGCTATGAAACCTCAGAGAAGCAACTTTCCCTTTTACCAAGGATCTTATGTTTTCTTTGCTTCAAGGTTAATCAGTATCAGAGGAGGAGATATTACTACTATTTCTCTGTCAGATCAGGGGTCAAATCCTGAGCTGGTAGAAATTGCTCAGTTCCACTGACTTTCATACAGTGATAACAATTGCCTTACCTTTAGGCTGGAATCTGTATCACTGACCGACCACTGACATTCAGCTCACTGGATCCCACCTCTCCTCTTTGGGCAGCTCTGTTATTAGCAAGACTCTTTGTCCATTAAGCAAAAATACCTAATACTTGTTATCCCTTTAGTGCAATTAATTCCTTTTAAACAGTGCCAAAACTGCCTTTTTATTTATCATTTGTGCAAAACGATTACTGAAAGCAATAGAACCACGGAATGATAGAATCATCAAGGTTGGAAATGATCTCACCAACATAAATGTGCAGTGCTCTGTAAAAAGCACAGGAAATCCCTTCCTCTACACAGCCTTCCTTCAACTGCCAAAGAACTCACATATGAAACAGCTGTCTGAAACACATAAATCCATAACTGCACATTTCTGTTCACTTCCAGGTGGAAGAATAGTCTATATAATGGGGCTACCTTCTCCTTGTGGCTTACAGTCTCATTAATGCTAACAAATTAGGCCTGTACACTGAACAGATCTGCAAGACTTAAAAGTCCTGTGTAATTTTCAAGTTCACAAGAGGGACTTACGAAAACAGTGCAAATTTCTATAACTTGTCAAAAAATTGTCACTGAATAAGATACAGAGATTCATGGTGTCAGTAAGCCTTGATCTTGATACAGAGTTGAAAACTGAATGCAAAGCCTCTGTGATCATAGAACATTCATGGAAATGACCATCTTGACCTCTTATCCATGGTATTTCAGATTAGTAAAGCAAAAGGGCTTTTAAATCTAGCATATTTTAATTTTCCCCCTCTCCCTGTTACGCTTTGCTGCTGCTGCCAGCTCCCAGACTCTCGGAACACCAAAGTGGGGGAGAGCTGAGCTGAATTCCTGTTCCTGTGAGTTCTGCACCAGTACAGACCTGCATGCATGGTAAGGTGCTCCCCTGCAACTCCTCCTCTCTCTTCCACAGCTTTTCTGGCACAGAAAGATACAGTATCTGGCCCATGAGACAGAGGAGTTTTAGTCTTATACTGACAGAAAAACAATTTATTAGATAACTCCAAGTATTTTGGGGCACAGGCAGTGGAAAACCTGGCCCTGCCAGGTGCTATGTACCAGCCTCCTTCTGCTATTTAAATATAAGGAAAGAAAACCGGCAGGCATTTGTCTGTACAACTTCTATGGGCTACAGAAAGACACGACCCCTGCCAAAATCCAAAGACACTGCTTGTGTCTTACTTACATCCATAAACTCCACGTTGGCTTTCGGACCAGTGGTCTCATTAAGGATCTTAATGGCCACAGGAATCTTTACTGTTTCTCCCTCAGGGACCCAGATCCCCTAGAAAAAGAAAAAAGGTGACAGAAGACTGTAAGACAACAATCAGAAAAACTTGATTCAGAGTTACAGTTTGTTTTGACATGTTCTGTCATGTTACACAGAGCAGTTATGAGACAAATGAGAATACATAAAGTTACAAAATAATAAAAATCTCATAAAACTACTTCTTACCTCAAAAGTAAACTCTGATGTAAAATGAAACATTTTGTATCAATGAGCATCCTTGATTTTCTCATCCACAACAAGGTTTCTAAAGAGCAATGGCAGCACGGCCATGATGCACTTTTTCTAGTGACTCAGATAAAATTCTGATATTGATTTGGATATAATTAAACAAAAATCTAGATTTTCTGTCTGGATTCTGATGCTCAGATTTGAAGCTATCAGTGAACCCTCAAAACTGATTATCACAAGATCATAACATCATGCAGGGACAGAACACCCTGAGTATAATATACTCAGAGTTTATTTAGGGGCTGTCTGTCTAATTACTTAATGCCCAAGAATCAAAAACCTAGGTGGCTAAAAAGGAAATTAAAAATTAAAATTCACAAACTGTGTGTGTCTTGGGCTACTTTTCCAGCATTCTTGACTATTGCTGTGTTCTTGTCAATCTCATGGCATCCATCTCTATCACTTTACATCTAAATGTATTCAAACTCGTTATTCGTAGATCTATTCCCATGACTTTGTAGCTATAGTGACCTGGTCTGCGCTTCCTTCCTTTCCTCCCCTCTTTGAGGATAGATGCAGGTGCTCCAACTTGCCAACTTGATTTGGCAGGTTTGGGCTGCTCCCAAAGGGTTGGGGAATTGGTTTGTCTCACCCACTAAGCCCTGCTTCTTGCCTCGGAGATAGGGACATGACCAACAGATCTTAAAAAATAAATACTTTCTTAACGGAAGTACTTTTTCCATTGTGGGTTCCACTCTCACATCCCAGTTGTTAAAGGGTGCCCTAACATAACTCATCTTTTCTATTTAAATGGATGAAACAAGAAGTGTTACAGTTTAGGTAATGGCATTGTTTTACTAGGTATTATTGCTATTACAAGACCCACGTGACACTTGTGAAATGAAAGACAACATTTACCGAGCTTTCCAAAAGTGTCCTACTCTTGTGTAAGAACAGAAAGGCAAACCTTGGTGCTGCACTTTGCCAGCAGGACAGTCCAGCCTGTGTAGCCCTCTTGCACATAAAAACAACTGGGGCTGACATGTCTTTGCTCGCCAAGAAATAATATTTGCATGTCACCATTTGATCCTGAGGACGTGTTCCTTGCACACAATTCCAGTATCCTCTCTCTCCCAGGGCTCAGGAACCCACCCATGGGGCAGGCTGCTTTGCTGCAATGCAGAAGCTGACTGCTCTGAAGTTAAAAGAGGGGACTCAGGGCTGCGTGGGGAAGACTCTCACCTTGTACACAGTTCCAAAGGCTCCGGAGCCAAGGACCTTGACTCGCTTCAGCTCTGTTTCCTTCAGGATGCGGAGCTGTGCTTGGTTGGGTGCCGTGCCGCTCGGAGTCAAGGGCTCCACAAGCTGCGAAGGAAAATCCAACAGTCTCAAATATTGCTAAACATGAAGACCCATCAGAAGTTTATACTGAGTGCAACCAAACCAAGTAAATACTGGAACAAGACAGTGGTGGGAATCTTCTGACCACTGCCCTGCCAACTCTTGGAGGGATTTTTCATCTTCAAAAGCAAACGAGAAATACCACAAAACCAAGAGACCTGGTAAAGCAAGTCCTCGTTCAAACACGCAGTAATTTCCACCAGAAACTGCGTGATGGAATTATGAACTGGAAATCGAATTGGTGTCAGACTAACACATCCAAGGACTTTCGATAATGGAGGCAGTATAAATATTTTCTGCATGACAGAAATATAGCATTTATTATCAGTGTACCACATCCTATTTTTGCCCGTTTTAGTGTCTTTTAAGTTGGCTGTCTTTCTTTTTAATGTCCTGGACTAAATGGCTCATCACATTCTTATTCTGTTTCGAGGAAGGGACAATTTTTCTGAACTTCTGTTTTACCAGACAGGAGGACAGCTTTAGGGAGAAAACACCTTAGAGCAGACAACTAATTTGTAACAGCCGCTAATTTACTGCAATTAAACAATTTGCTCAAGATGTCCCAAGAAACTTTGTAAATGAGTCACAATGGCACATTAAGTTAAAAATGCTCTTAGATCTCATACCATCTCTGCCAGAAAAACAATGCTTCTTTAAAAATAAATTAAAAATACGTGTAGAGGACAATACTCAATACAACACATGAAAAACATTCTGTTCCTTTACAGGATGGGGAAAATAATTCAGGGCTCCTCCTACTCAAATTGGTTTGAAACCACTGCAGCATTTCAAAGCTGCCTGTTTACAAGGCTAAATGCACCATGCTCTGCAGTTTGAGAACTACTTCTATGGCTCTTTGAGCACCATGAACTACTTAATTAGTTGACCACACTAATTAGTTTTGTTCAGGTAAAAATACCAGTATCTGGAAATTAATGGGTAAGAACACATAACAAAACCAAACAGCAACAGGTTGGGTTATCAAAGAAATAATCTGGAAGCTGCACTTATTTTTGAGTGATTTCTCTTTCCTCCTTCCCACTTTAGATCTCCAGTATTTATACTGTGAAAGAAAGGTTTACTGTAAAAGAAAATTAGGCCCACTGGCAGCACACTTCTGTATTTTCAGTTTGTGAAGGATGAAAAGAGGTTCTGTGCCACAGTCCACCAACACAGGAATAGCAGGAAGAGGTGGAGATGTGGTGGTCTAAAACCAGGCTTGTAGAGTTTTATTGAGAATGATCTATGGAGAAAGAGTAAGTCCTGCTACAGCCTCCAGCTAGAAAGAGAGACTTCAACTAAAGCTAATTGCTTGTGTGTTTATTTCAGGATGCTCCTGATTTAATCTTCAGTTTCTTAGCCAAGACAGCAGCTTCCCCACATGTTCAGTAGGACACCCTGGTCCCTCAGGACTATTGCCAGCCACCGCTTTTATCTGACCAAATGAAAAATGAAATCTGGACTTCAAAGCCAATGCAATGAGAACCAGCTGCTTAAAATAATTTATGCTTAAGTATGGGCTGATACAATGGCAAGATTTATTCATCTAAAGGCACTGAGTATTGCTAAGCTTTCTATAAAGCTGAACAGTATTTTAAAAACAACACAAATTCTAGCCAAACATACTCGTGCAAACAGACTGAGAATGCATAAATCATTTACTCCCAGGCTCTACAGTGGAGATGAGTGGGAGCAGAACCCTTGGAACACAAGAGAAAACAGCGCTGTTAATAATGCCTTATCAGAGTCACTAGCTAACAGCATTTCCAAGCTTTATTATCTTACAAAGGGGCACCCTAATTTAAAAATACCATTGTTTGCAAAGTGTCTCAAGTATAGGACTTAGGAGATGGCAGTAATCACCTCTGCAGTAGCTGACAGATATACATTTAATGTTATATTTAAATATACTTCCTAGATTGCCCCCTTCACTAATGACACTTCAAAGAGCAGGATGGAGCGATCACAGCACTCTGCTGTAACTCTGCTACATGTTTTTTCCAGTAGAACTGTGAACTTCAATTGGTTAAGCTCTGTGAAGTATCTTGGCTTAATAAAATACATTATTATTTCTGATCATTACTACAGGCTTTGACAAAATTTGGACTACAAAGGCATTGCAGGCACTGGGAGCAACAGTCGGTTACAATCTCTGTATTTAAGCATGAAGTTTGTACCAGAGCTTGCTGAAGGAACTTACTTTAGCCTTAAAAGTCAGCCTAAATATGGCCAGAATGAAACCCTGTAATATTTAAGCATGAGAGCTGCTAAATGTACTGATGAACTGGGATAGAAGTTCAGTGGACAGCAGGATGGGAGTTCAGAAATCTGGTGGGACACGCCTTCCAGTATTCATGGGGAACTTTTTCTGCTCTTCAGAAGCCATGACTCTGTACTTGTGCAGAAAACCAGCATCTTGAAATAGCTTTGTTCTTTCCACCAGTTTAGTCTGCACAAGTAAGCAAAAGGATTTCTACAGGCCTCTCTGGTAACTGAAAGACCTGAACATCTCTCATATAAAAGCAGAACAGCCCTGCATATCTCTCCAAACAGCGTGTGAGAAGCAGCCTGGGCTCACCTCAGTCTCCAGGAACCTTCGCAGTGCTCTCTTCTTCTTGATGCTTTTGCGCCGAACGTACACAGCAAACGTCAGGGCCATGATGACGATGATGAAGAGGCCACCAATAACTCCCGCAGCAATCAGGGGGGTTCTAGTAATCAGAATCAGAGACTTTATTTTCACAGGTAGGGTGAGAGACCAAAGAATGCTTGGGTACATAAAACACAGTCACGTGGAAAGCTCTTAAGGTTAACTGCCTTATGACCAGAATTCCAGCCCAAATGGGAAGTCAAGGCAAACACACTGACACATGGTAGGAATTTGCTTGTTTTTAAACATTATGCCAATTCTATTTTTGTTTACAAACCCCCATGCATATGCGAGGAGTCGTGTGGACAAGGAAACACAACATGCACTTTGATGGCTAATGCAAATCTGCAATGGCAAAATGAAGACACAGGTATCTGCAGTTTCCTGCAAGAGATCTGCCTATGCTGACTTTGGCTCCATCCACATCAACTCATGGGCTCGTGCATTTAGCGGAAAACAAGCCAATGAAAAATTCCCAAACTGCCAACACAATGTGCCTTCCTGAGTATGGAGGAGTGAGAGGGAACTTCACAGGCAAGATCTGGAGATCACCTACACAGGCAATGGAGAAATCAGGCTCCCTCCAAAGAAAAACTCAAAGCAGTACCTTAAATTAGGCATTTTCACAGCATACCAACAACTTACCAACATGAACACACTCAGAGCCTTTAACATCCTTCCAACAATGGCTGGACAGTTGCTGAAAAGATGGGTGAAAAGACAGCATGACAACTGCAGAGCATAGATGGTGCAGAAACCACTGCCTGGTAAGCCCAGGAAATAGATTAACTGTTGTCAAGATTGTGGAAATGTCACTGCTGTGCTCTAAAAGCCTCCCTCAGTTACATCTGAATGATGATGAAAGTTACATTACGGCCTATTAATAAAAATGTACCATGCAGCTCCTGAAAATTTCAAAGTGTCTCCCTCAGAAATATTAAATTGTTTTATCCAACCCTTTATTCTTCTTTTTACAACCTTTCATGAAGCAGTGCCATCTCACCTGGTTTGGTGCATGAAGGTGTGTCGACATTACCTCTGAGAAAGCCTCACACTCCCACATCCAGTATTTAAAACACCACTACCACGTTTTCCCAGGGTAAACACAAAGGCCTATTGCAGTTCACAGACTTTATGATGGAAACTCTAAGCTTGCAAATAAAGGAAGGGGAATGTTGTCTGGCTGGGAAAAGGGTTATGGTATTTGGGGAACGCGAGTCCGGTACCACCTCCTCCAGGGAGTCTGGCCTTAAAACACATTGCCCTTTCTAACCCGAGTGGTTACTCTGTGATTTTGAGTGCAGAGCTGTAAGTATCTGGCATATCCACCCCAGACAATGCTCCTCTTTGTTTACAAGCCTTTCGACATTGCTGATGCAAGAAACTTTTTAATAGGCAATTACGAAAAACACTGGCCACTGAAAGCCTTCTACGGAGCTTGTACTGGCTGATGCTCTTGAGCAGAGGAATTTTTAAAATTCATTTTTATGCTGTATGAACAGTCGCATAATTTTTAACAAACACCACCAAACCACAGACTGACTGGACAGGCAGGACAACTCTCAGCTGTAAAGTGCATATTAATAACTATCGTAACAGTTGTCAAAGTAAGTAACTGGAGTTTTATAGTACTGTGTACTCTAAAAGTAGTCCAAATAATATTTACATAAAAGACTATAATAAAAAAGTAGTTCTAAAGGAGACATAATAAGTAATGAAGAAAATAAAATGAAGTTTGCAGCCCTTCTATTGTTATAGAGTACAAGGGGGGTTCAAAATGGATCTTTATGATTCATCATGTGAACTCTCACTGACTTTGAATGAATGTTCTCATTTTTAGTAGGTAATTGAAAAAAAGGAAATAATTTTCAATGACTTCACCAAACAAGCATTTTAGTTGTTAATGTGACATATGCTATATTATACCTGAATTTTCAGGAGGTACCACCTAAACATACTATCGAGCAAGACTAAAAAGGAAGCGTGAAAGGGCTAGTACAATGTGCAATAAAAGAACATATTTAATTGCTAAACAAATCAATGAAATACAGAAAAAGTTGTATTTTCCACTCAAATAGTGATCAGTTGCCTTGACTCCCAAATCCACTACCCTTGCATCAAATCCTGTCAGTCCCAAACATCCCAGCCTTGGATGTGGTCAAATACCCAGCAGCTTCTCCTCTCTCTGCTGCTGAGCTAAGCTCCAAAGTCAACAACCCTGTGGTTTATTTGCTCCAGGACCAGATGCCAAGTCTCTGCAGCCACAGCTTCCTGTTATCACTTCACCTGCCTGTTATCACTTCACCACTGCTTTCAACCACATGTGGATTATTTCCTAAGCCCAGTTTTCAGGGTGCCACCCCATCATTGGGGTTATTTTCAGTTGTGTTTGTTGGGTTGAGTTTGCTTTTTCTCTCTGTTCTGCTAATACTGTCAGTTCTCCTGCCTCAGTTCTCTGCTTATTTTCATGCTTTTCATGCAGAGCCTTACCTTTAATACCCTGATGAATTCCATTAAGCTGTTTACCTTTCTGCTGGGCAATTGCTGGGGTTGTTCAACACAGATCCCTGCAAGGTGGTACTGACCAGAGCTGCTGCTGAAGTCACAAAACCTTCTCCCATTCTGGTTTTTTAAATCCAATCCATTTTTGCATATGCACCTAACGAACAGTTTGGCTTCACAGGCAGCTGGACACACAAATCTCCTTTTCTCTAGTGGCATTAAGGGCTTAATCCACTTACTTTTGTTACATTACTGTCCCACAGCCACCTCCATGACTGCAGGTCCTGACATGTGCCCCCCTCAGATTACTGCCCACTTAAAACTAATTCCATGAGCAATGCTGATGAAAAGACAAATAATGCACTATCAAAAGCCCCCATCATGTTAAAGTAATTTTTAAAAGCATGGAGGACTGAAAAGGCTTAGAAAAGCTAAAGGCAAGCAAGGAGAGGTATTTCCATGCCAGTCCTGCCTGTCCAGCATAATTAATGAACGGCCAAAAGTCAATCCTAGCTTGCATTTCTTACAGCTCCACCACTAACCCACCAACAGGAAACTCCTGATACAGCCACTGCTTTCCTTTACACACTGGAAATCTACTCCAGAGGATGGAAATAATCTCCGCTAGGTACTTCTGGATTTTCATGCTCATCAAAACAGGCTTAGCAGTCCAAGAAACATGGCCCTGAATCATAGTTCAACCTCATATAATTCATTTGCTATCCCTCCCTCAACTGAGGACAGAATATCCAATTAAGTAAGAGGAAAAAGCGTCAGCTGGGGAGGCTGAGGGAGGAAAAAAACCCCACAACATGAAAATCCTGCCTCTTAAACTAGAAACTGTGTATCTGTGGCTAAAAGTTGAAAGAAAGATTCCAGTATTCCCTTAGGAGAAATGAATAATAGATATGTATTTCTTTTAAAATGTGTACTGAGTTTTCATATTTAGAAACACGTAACACCCACTCCCACACACCAGAACTGACACTGAGTTCCGAGTTAGTATTCCGAGATGGACAAGGATGCTCAGCAGCGCGGCTCATACCATTCCAACCACTCCAAAAGATCAGGCTATCTGCAATTCCCACCGTGCCCTGAGACCAGGTATTAAAGCCTAATTACTGATTTAGATGAGTACACGGTTGGCCTCACACTCTTGACTGGAGAGTGCAGCAGAAAGGGGGGAGGAAATCGAGTTGTGGTCCATGGAGCAAAGCCTACAAACACCACCTGTTCCTCCATCCTTGGCATTGACCCACCTGGTATGAGATGTAAGGAAACTGAGCTTTGAAGCCAAGCTGTTAGAAGGCTGCAAGTTCCTGTATCAACTTTCCCCTCCTTGGAGTTTTTATCTATATATCCAAAAAGGATTCATTACAACCTTGGGTGTTTGCTAAGCAGTTCCTTCTTGTAAATCCTTGTTATCGAGGCATTACTTTTTCCTGATGGATGTTTCCCACATTCTGCATTCCTCACCCCTTCCATCAGTGGGGGTTCAGCCAACTTTGAAGCTGCCCTTTCAGAGATCTGACGGATTCTGCAAATCCTGGAACAATAATCTTAGTATTTAAAACATACAAGATAAACAACCAGACTGGGAAGCAAATTTGTGGATGTTTCAACAGCCTCTCTCTGCTGTGCAAAGCTCGACAGCCACAACTTCCAGAGTGCCTGGTGTTCACAAAACGCTGCTCCCCAGGGGTGGCAAGGATTCATCTGATGTTATTCACATCAAGACTGCTTTGCTTTATACTCTTTTTCAAGAACAAGGCACCCTTCCCCCTCTCCCCTCCTAATTTGAGGGTGTTTGAATACTGATAAATGACCTTATTTATGTGCAGCAGTTTTTATCATGAGTAAACACAAATTTTAAGTCACAGCTGATCTCACAGTTACACAATTACTACCAATTCCACATTTAATCCAGAGATGGGCAATCTGTCAACTACCCACAACTTTTCAATATGCAAAATGACCTGCGGGTTGCAGTCTGTGTCTGGGTCCACTCAGCAGTTAAACGTCACTAAAGAGCAGACACAGCTTTCACTCTGGCCAAGGCTCATGTGGACAAACAGGTACTTGTTGACAAAACTGCTTTTTCCTTACCCGCACTGGTTCTTATACCAATGCCTGTAAAGGTATGTTCTACTCACACCTCTTTTTTAAGAATGTAGGAGTCCCCATTCCAAGCAGCAAAGTAAATCAGGATAAGGGAAAAAAAAAAGGTATAGCTTTGAAAATTATTACAGCCTAACATTCTATACATTAATATGTATTGATTAAAAATCTATAGCATTTTTATTACCACACACAGTGCACAACAGATTTCTTTAAAACTGGTTTTAAATCTGAACAGCATAATTTAGAACTACCATTCTGTTATGTTTTCACTATAAATTACTAAGAACTCTCAATTATAACTCCCTGTTAATACATCTGACTAGGAATAACTACTGAAATCTCTGGGATTACAGCATCAATATCAAGGCTTTTTATGGGCTTCTCCTCCTCTAAAACTGAAAAGTCCCAATAAAATCTCTTGCACCCCTGCTGTTTTTAGGCTGAGATTTTTCTTTTCTGCCTCAGCTTAAAAAAGGAATGCTATTGTTAAGAGCTTGCACAGTGACTCTGTTTTGAGGCTTGTGCTTTAAATAAACAGATTGATTTATCTGTGACACGAAGCCAGTTAAATCCACTAGACTGGACTCATAGGTGAGGCCAGCGCAGGAAGTAAAAGAGCAATCTCCTTTATAAGCTTGTCATATTTCCCATTTTCTTTGGAAACAGTAATATTTTGCTTCAAATAAAGGAAACTAGAGCTGTAATGACCGTGGATGCTGATGGACTGCTCTGAAACCAAAACTATCAGCATTAGCTCAAGGAGTTTCTCTCTGCATAAAGAATTTCTGTTAGAAGCAATCAACTCAGTCTGCTTCTCTGCAACCAGTGGCAGTCAGCTGGCTCATCATGCCTGTGCACATGAAATTATTCATCAAGAAAACACACTTTTCTCCAATAGAAACACGGCCTGCTTTGGTAGCACTGTGCTGTTCATTCACTGTCAGATCCAGGAGCACCACGGAGCAGCACAAGCCATGGCAGGACCTGTCACATCACACAGTAGAGTCCACATTAAATCTGTAGGTACCAAAACATCCAGTGGGAGCTGGGTCACATAGACAATACCCATTGTAGCTCAAAATTGGAACATTTTGCTCTGCAATAGGTTTTTATAAATACAAAGAATAGAGAACATGAAGGAACATGGAAAGTGCTTGTAATTCACTTAAGTTCCAGTAAAGTGTTTGCTGAAATTGAGCTGTTCAACAAAAGAAATATCCAAACCCACACATGACTGTGCCTGTAGACTGCACAGGTGGATTGTCTACCTCTAAGGAGCTGCAAGAAAGTTTCTCTACCTCATGTGCTTCATTTTTACTTTATTTCCCAAATCATCATCTTTCTTCAGAAAATGCATTGATCTCTCTTTTTACACCTGCCTGCTTTTTTGGAATGCCAGTCTTTCCTAAAAGTAATCATTCAGAAGATTTAAGGAACACAGAGGAGATATTTTGTTTAAGTGGCTGAGAACACTGGACTCCTTCCTGTTCCAGCTTTGAGTCATTTGGGACAGCAAGCATTTGCTTTCTCAAGCTCCAGGAGTATTTCACAGTAGAGAGCATTCAAGGACTGTATTTGGGGACCAAGTCTGACATTCCGAACCAGATTTCCTCCTCTGAAGTCTTTATGACTTTATGTTTTTCCTTTATGAAAAAAAAAATCTGTATATTGAAGAGAGCCTCAACCTCTGCCCAAGCACCTCTCCAAGGGGAACAAGCCCCTGCACAAAAGGGAACAGTCAGATTAAAGTTCAGCACTGGACACTGGCAGAAGAGAAAAAACAAACATCAAAACTGAAAAAGGGGAAATTTAGATTATATATATGGAAGAAATTGTTCCTTGTGAGGATGGAGAGGCCCTGGCACAGGCTGCCCAGAGAAGCTGTGGCTGCCCCATCCGTGGGAGTGTCCAAGACCAGGTTGGATGGTGCTTGGAGCAACCTGGGATAGTGGAAGGTGTCTCTGCCCATGGTTGGGGGTGGAATGAGATGATTTTTCAGGTCCCTTCCAACCCAAACCATTCTCTGATTCTATGATAACAAAATGGGACATGATAAACAGATGAGAACAGAACTACCACACTGTGTTCCCAATCTTCCAGTTTCTTGTCATAACCAATAATTTGTTCTGTAATAAGAGCTTATGTGGGTTTCAGCCGAGGTTTTTTAACAAGTGGTGGCATTAAAGCATCTTTTGGACCTATGTTTGAGATGAGAGTGCATGGAGGATTTACAGCAGGATGTGTTTGGAAATATGCATCCATATATCATTCATGTATTACATACATTCATGCACATCTACAGTTGAAAATCTCTCCTTCAAAGCCTCAGTCAAAATAGTCACACTTCACTCTGCACTGGCATGTTTATATAAATATAGCATTTGAGACATTTATTAGAACACTAGTAATGGCCACGATTCTGTTAACTTCAGCACAGATTTTAGCTACTCATCACCTGAGTTCTAAATATGCAGAATTTATCTTTGTGGAGCATAGCAGGGAATAAATGCAGCCAATGCTCATAAATATAGAGGAAAATTGAAGGCAGATAAAGAGCAGGGTATAAGGAATTTCTTTGAGTATGCCTGATGCTGCTTTTGGATTTATCACTATTATTTTAGTGGAATAGCATATTGTCTAAACATTCTACACAAATTATATCAGTCATTAGAAAATCCCATTTGCTTATTAGGGAAAAAGCTCATACAAAACTGATATCCTCTTCCTGACACAGATTTATACAGGATCACCTCCTATAAGATATTCTTCCCAAAAGTTCTATGTTAATAACTTATCAGTCATCTCCCAGTCATTTTTATGTTACCAAATGAAGCAGAGAGAAACTCTGGAGTATCTTGCAACTCCTGTTAATTCTAGTCACCATCCCACTGCCAGCGTTTCCCCAAAGGCCATTCTAAGAAGAAAAGTTCAGCACAGAAGCTCCAGACTCACCCACTGTCACTGCTCTCTTCCGTATCCACAGCCAGCCAAAGGAATCTCGTCCACTCCAGTGGCTGCAAAGGAGCCAAGGGAAACCAGCCTTTGTGAGCACCATCCTGCTCTCAGCTCTGCTGATGATGAGGACGTGTTTGTGTACACAGCAACCTCCCACCATCTCCACAGCCACAGATGTGACTTGATTAGAAAAGCAGCTCGTGGCCATGGTGAGGGTACTGCTGAGAGCAACCCAGATGCTTCAACTGCTCTTTTAATAGGATTATTTTGTAGTGCAGCATAGTGCACATAGAGGAAAATGATAATTTAGTAAAACAGCTCTTCCCAAACTTCTGTATGGTAGAACATTCCAGAATTTACTGCTTTATCTATGCAGCTTCTAAATGTTAAAGAAACTCATCTTCCCACAGCTGCTGAAATTCCAGAACTGAACAGGCCAAGCATCTGGGGAAATGATGATCCAGCTTAAAAATCTTTTTCCTCTTTCAGCCACAACCCCTTTCCATTCTCCATTCCACCAAATCCCAAAACCTAAGTACCAGTACTCTGGCAGGTAGTAGATCCTGCTAACTTTTTGTGCCTTTTAGGTTTCACAGTGTCCAAAGCTCATTAGGGGTCAAGAAAATAAAAAAACAAGGAGAGAGAAGGCTTCAATACAGTTTTTCCCCTCTGCCTCTGTCATGAGGGAGAGAGGGATTGCTTCTCACTCCACTTCAAAAATATATGTATTTGATGAATTTAAGTAATCAGCAGCACAAAAAGGCTGACGAAACCTTGAGAGAGTATCTATAAACACACTGATACAGCTGTAGGTTTTGGCTTGCTTTCTTAGTGATACCCTTCTTCTCACTGGACGTTTCCTGGAACCTGCTTCCCTCTTTTAAAAATCCATTGATTAAAAGTTGACTCAAACATCCTGAAGTTTGGAATTTGCAGCCCTGATCCACTGGTTGATCCAGGAACTGAAAGTAGAGAGAATTCACCCAGAGCTGAAGCGAGACAGCACTGAACTTAGCCTGCATCCAAGTAATTCACATGCAGAGGACATCACTGCCACGAGGGAGGGAAAAGCGTATCTATGGGAGATGGGACAGTTTCAAAGCAAGGATGTTATTTCTTCAATCTGTTCTTTGTCTATTATCCCTGCTGTGATTGAGACTACGCATATTAACAACTAGTGGTCCATTTTAATGCAGGAATACATTTTACCTTTTCTTTTTTTTCCTTCATTGGTCCATTAGGGTCAGGGAAAGATGTGACTTACTTCTGAAATATGCACTTTTTTTTTAAGGAAGGCTTTTCACTCAAGCAAAGCAATGCCCATGGATACAGACACCACTGGCATGAACTGAAAATATCCTCATGGCTGATTCAAGCCTGCTGGGAACTCAGAGGAGATGGGTTTGGCCACTGCCATGCTACTGAACTGCCCTTCTGGAACTACTTCCCTCCAGTCTACCACATCATTGCAGTTTCTTTGCTTCTGACCAACCAACCTACAGGATCTGCACACCCTGGTCCATGTTCCCAGCATTATTTTCTGATCAATTTGCAGATGAACATGTTGTATCACCAAAAGCAGGAATTGCATTGTCTTGTCTCCTCTTCAGCATGACCTACACTGACATTAGGACAACAGATTCTAACCTTCCACGACTAATGTGAGCAAAAGAAATGGCAACAAATAAAACTACATCCTCTATCCTTTTGCTTCCTTCTACTTTTCCGCTGTCACCACTTCTTTTCACTCATGTTATGGTGCTTTATAGCTTCTGTGCCTTCTAAGACACATCTGTACTACCTAATTTCAGTGACATACCTAAACATCACTGGATTTATGACAAGTAGAGAACTATGAGTTAAAGTGGAACAGTGAATACAATAAGAACATGTAACAAAAATCCAAGTGATCATTTTAAGGAGTGTCCAACACCAGTGTATTGCTTTGAAATCCTGTATTTCCAAAGGACACACTATTTCACAGGCAGAGTATTGGGAGTCCAAGACATATTGTTTGAGGAAAAAGTTCACACTTTTCATTAAAAAGGTTGACTGCATTTCAGAGAGTTTTCCTTTAGGCATTACTAGAAAAACTTTGTATTATTGATGAATCAGGGATTACATCATGACTGGACCATGTTTAACCAAAGCTCGGCCCTTGTCCTGATTATGAGGCTGTATTTGTTCTCAGATTTCTGCATAAATGCCACAAATCTTTAGTATGAGAGACTACCAGCTCTGCTGAGAAATGTACCACAACAGGCAAATACAGAGTTACATCCTCACAACCCTCTGCCAAAGAAAAGCTCAATCAGAACTAGCCAGCACCTGCTCTTCACATTATCCCATAATCTTTCCTTGCCTGTTTTATCATTTTCTCAATCTCAGATAACTACAGAAATGATTTTCGACATTATCTTCTATTGATGAAACAGCCAATATGTCTGCAAAAGATCTTGTTCATCAGCAAGTGAAGATGGTGTCATTAAAAATTTACATCAGATTGAAAAAAAAACATGAAGCTTTTTGACAAAAGTACAGATAAGATCTGAATGAGTTTCTCATCTTTCCTAGCAAAGGACAGTCTAAAAACTCAGAATTTTACCTGAACTAACTGCTAATGAGCGAGCATATGTAAACAGAATAGAAATCTTGTGTAAAGTCATGTGGAACTCTCACTCTGTGCCTCACCCACAGCTGACAGGAGTCAAAGCCAAGTATTCAGCAGCTGGATTTGCTTGTCTGTGTCCAACTCAGTACTCTGAACCAAAATTTGAAGGACATTCTAGCTTAGACCATGAGCCAAGAGCTGATCACAGATGGAAACTATTGCCACAGACATTGAAGTGTCCTGTCACATGGCAGGAGGAGCCACACCAACCTCTGCCTCCAAGCTCGGCACAAGCTCATCTGGTTTGCAAGAAAAATTCCCGGTCTTGATTTCACAAGTCTAGTGCTGGAGAAGAGAACATTACCACAAAAAATCATTCCACGGATTAGTAACCTTCATTAGAAATGCACTGGCATTTTGCTGCTTTGAATGTCTCTCAGATTTCACCCATTTTATACCTCACAGACACCAAACTCTCCTTTTCAGTCTGCTAGACGTAGTGCCATCCTTAACCAAACTTTGTCTCCTTACCTGTGTACTTCTAGAGGAGAGTCTGGCTCTACACCTTCACTTTCAGGCAAAATAAGCTTTAGCTGTTTGAGTTCCTAAACTTCACTGCAAGGCACAAGAGACTGTTCCCGATGGCTCTTCTCTAAAGCCTCTCTAACACACATTCCTGGGAACACAGCCAGTCTCTGAAGGTACAGGGCCTACATTCTTGGTCAACTCTATCCACTACCACTGTAATACGGGAGAAAAGAGGCAAAATACTCCTACTTTACAGAAAGGAGATGCAAAGGAAGCTGAACTATCACAAGGTATGGCATGGGAAATGAGTTTAGCCTCGCTTTCTCACTAGAAACTGAATTTAGTTATTTGAAAATACTACCCAAAGGTACGGATAATTTATATGATATTTTCCCACCTCGTTACTTTACTTTACGGCATGGAAAAAAAATTATAGTAAGATTAAGTAATTTGGTCTAATGGCTTGATTTCCTAATGCTCTCTTCCTGTGTGGTTGCTGGTATTTGTGGTAACGCTTCTGCCTTTGGTAAATGCTGAGGTATGACTTCCCACACACAGCACCAAAGTCAGGAGTTTGTTGATTCCTTGAAACTTTCAGCTTGTTTAATTAATTTAACTCGTTTGCCATTGTGTTTGCTACACACCAGTAAAGTATCAAATTGAACACTGGTATTTCCATTCCTGCAAAAACAAACTAAAGGGACTGAAAGACAACTATACTGTCCTCATTAATAAGTCATCTGCTAGTTTTGATCCAATGCTGGAAAAGCTGTTGCAATTTAACTGAGAAGCAAGCATACATTTTGGTGTATAAAACAAACAAAAAAGTGCAAGTTCTCATCTGCATTACATGTTCTACACTCCATCATTCCAGAAAACTGGTGTTAAACAGGCAATGAAAAGCAAACAGGGGGGATGTGCTGCTCTAAAGAACCCCAGCCAAGAGCTTCCCATTTCATGCAGGAATTGCAGCTCCTTCACACCTGAGTAAGGCCACAAGGAGTAAGCCAGATTGCAGAGAATTAAGTCTGGGCTGGCTCTCAACTCAAATACATTTTGTCATGTAAATTTTTCTAACTAAGAAAGAGTGACAAATCCTACATTGCACAGGTAGATTGGAAGTAAGACCACAAGCTTTAGTTCTGATTATATATTAAATATTAATGAATTATTAAGAAACCACTCACTGAGGTTTAAACAACCCTACATCTTCCATATTTCTAAAGCTCTACAAATGTATATTTAATAATAGATAATTAATTTATAACAACATTAAATCTAAATTAAATCCTTATTTCCAGCCATGAGAGAAACCCATTGGAGAGTGGTGAGATATATACTGTTGCTTTATAATAAGGTCACTTCTCCATGGCATAATTTTATTTCTGCATCATGCATTATTTGTATAGCCAAATCAATACAGCCACACAACACAAAGGTGATGAGAAACAAAAGCAGTGACCTCTGCAATGGCACTCTGTGTTGTTTTCCATTCTAACAAACCATTTATTAATTTGCATTTCCTATTGCTTCTTTTCTTCCAGCAGTGACCTATCACATTTGGCCTTTATCACTCATCATTTTTTTTCTGCTCATAGTTTCAGTAAAGATAAATTAGTCAGTTTTCCAAACAAAGAATTTTCCTATCAAAAAGAAGCATAGCTGCTTTGAAACTTGGTCAATGAGTATCAACAGTATCAAGATCCTGCAAGAGTTTATTGCTCACATTCTACTCCTTGTATAACAAACTTCTAGAAACATCAGATTTCTCACCTTACTCTATCCTACGCTCTCTCAACAGGACCCTTAAACTACTGGAGCCACAGAACAGATTTTAAACAGCATTGTGTGAGAATTGCTTCCAGTTCTTTCACTCCCTCGACCTTAACAGTTTATTTCTCTCTGTAGTAGCATACCCTACTAAGCCCTTCCATACTATGAGTCCATGCCAGCCAACTCTGCTAAGTAAAGCAGATGAAGCACAAACCCTCACTTACCACAGACAAATCTTTCTGGACGTGGTACAGAACAGAAGCTTTAACACAATGAGCGATTTATTAACTGAGGTGGTCAGACCTCAAACTGAAAGAGGGGAAATTTAGGTCAGATATGAGGAAGAAATTCTTCCCTGTGAGGGTGGTGAGGCCCTGGCACAGGTTGCCCAGAGAAGCTGTGGCTGCCCCACCCCTGGAGGAGTTCAAGGCCAAGTTGGATGAGGTTTGGAGCAACCTCAGATAGTGGAAGGTTTCCCGGCAGGACGGGTTGGAACTGGATAAGCTTTAAGGTCCTTTCCAAACCAAACCATTCTAGGATTCTATCTGTACAACAGAAAAGAAGGAATACTCACCTACACCCTTTCACAAGAACACCAGTCTTAAAATGTGGAAGTGGTAAAAAATGGAGGAGCTCACAAGATCACTGCAGTGACTTTCATTCATGTCACAGGGGTACTCCAAATGTACTCCTCCTAAAGCTCCAGGCAGGGAAATGCTGTGGCAGGAATTAAAAGTACTCTCAGCAAAGGTCTGGCTTCAGAACCAGTTCAGTAGAGGCAAGTTCTCCCACAGAACTGGGATTTCTCTATCAATCTCTTTCATGAACTTTCAGGTTGGAGCCAGATGGGGAGGGGGGCTCTTCTTCTGGGCAACCGGTAACAGGACAAGAGGACACAGGGGAGGTTTAGGTTGGGCATTAGGATGTTCTTCACAGAAAGGGTGAATGGGCTGCCCAGGAAGGTGGTGGAGTCACCACCGCCAGAAGTGTTTAAGGAAAGACTGGATGTGGCACTCAGTGCCATTGTCTCGTTGACAAGGTGGTGTTAGGTCATAGGTTGGACTCGATCTCAAAAGTCTTTTCCAACCTAGTTGATTCTGTGAATTTGTCCTGTTTCATGATGTGTAAGCTCTATGCAACCCACAGAGGAAGGATCTGAAACTGTCTGTTTTTCTAGTCTGGATTCTTAAAAAATAAACCTGTTTCTTCAACTGCTCTGTTGTGATACAGCTTCAGAAAGCTCCATATTAAGAGTCTCTTGAGAGTAGCATCTTTTACCAACCAAGTAACATGGCTTAGCTGGTACTCACAGACCTTATTTTCCCTCTTATTTTATACAGAGATCCTCTGCCCCTCCAGAACAACTATAATTATTCTATAAAAATAGAGAGCATATGGAGTGCTTTCCTCCAAGCAACAGAGCCGAACGCCGTGAAAGCCATGAACATAAGCAGTTTATTAGAGGTGGTTTCCCTTCCCCACCAACTACTGAGAGCTGCTGTGAAATTCTATTGAAGTCATACTGTGACAGGGTACAAAACAGCTATGAAAGGATTTGCCTGCATTACACAGGGTTTACTGTTAATTAGCTCTTGTACACATGCAGTAGATAAAACCAGCTTTTTTTTTGTTGAGGAAGTGATGATTTGTTGAGAGGACGTCCTTTTTGGATACAAAGCTAGCAACAGGATTGTAATTCGAATTAACATCTACAAAACATTCTATTTAAGCACTCGACAATAGTGGGCCTGGCTAATTAGTTTCTGTTAGTTAAAAGGAAAATGTAAATGAAATTTTCTTGCGGCGTAAACAGAGACACCAGCTTACTCAGACCAGGAACATCAGTGCTGGTGCTGGTTCTTTCCTATCATATCCACCACATGCTCCTGATCACATCTTTAGATATACAATGTCACACGCACCAGAAAACAGAAACTTCTCTCCTCCTTTGACAATCTCTTCTCTCCTAGTATTAAGGTGAATGAAGCCCAGGAAGGATAAACCAATTAAAATTCATACTTTAGGTAAAAACTTTGTCTGCAGTCTCACTCCAATAACTGCACTAGCTGAAATTTTCTGGTGAACTTGAAAGGAACCAGCCTTCCCTGTCCGTCTAGAGTATTTTCTTAATAAACAGCAGAGCATTATTTTTACAGTTTTTGAATCATCCTTTTTTGCTGATTGTTCCAGAATATGCTGGAATGTGCTATTGTGTGCTATTCCAACCACAAAAAACACTGACTGCAACTGACAGAAGGTAGCAAAAGGAGGAGTGGCATTCTAGTAAGAGGCAGGAAAGGAGGATGGACAACTCCTTTGGGCATCCTGGGAAATTCCAGCCTTCTTCTGCTTTCCATCTTTGCTTTGGCAATTTCTAGGAAAGGCTGGCATGGAAGGTGGAACCAAAACCAAAGCCCTACAGGAATAATCAATACAGGAAGCTGCATGAGGAGCTGTTCTTGTGGACAGAACTCTACCGAACCTAAAGGCTAAAAAAACCAAAACCAAACTATGCAGAAAGGAATGCATTGCCAAAAGTAAGGTTGTTTTCCCATAAACTTGAAGGGACTAAAGCAAAGCAGAAAAACTGAAGTTTCACCAGTCACTTGGAAAACAAGCCATGTGATGCACATCTGATTTATCTCTATTAAACGTGACAGAAAGAATGCCTTTGCTATTCTACCAGACTCTTACAAAAGCCCTCAAGTCAATGGATCATGGCATAAACAATTTGCAAACTAAAAAACTGGAAAGAAAAGCAACACTGCTATGAAAATGGAAATAGAAGATGAGGAATATCTTGCTGTTTGGGTTAGAGCTCTGTTCTCACTTTCAGCTGCCTGAACAGCAGAAAACCCTGTCCCCTTCAAATCACTGATAATTCACATCAATGGAAAAAACTCAAATCAATAGATAAGGATCAGATTGTTTATTAATTAAGTAAAGATTTGTAAGTCTCAGGAGGGCGCACAATTGTTAAAGGGACACGAAGAAGGTTCTATCTGAAGTTAAACACATCCATTTTGGATTTACAACCCTACTGTAACAAAAAGTGTCAGTTTGCCAGTGCAGTTTTGCCCATTTTTAGCCCAAACAGAATAAACAATTGTCACAATTAAAAAAAAAACCAACAAAAAGCACAATTTCACAAATCTAATACAGAAGTATGAAATTTCCTTCTTTGCCTTGAAAGTGAAAGAATCCATACTGACATTTAAACACAGTGCAGTAATTTTCCTAAAATAAATTCAGCAAGGCTGAAAAACAAAAAAATATCCATCAGATCCAAAGGAAACAGGAAACATTTGAGGGCCTTCCCCCTCAGACTGAATGGAGCAGGCGTAAAACAGCTGAACAGAGTAAACAATTCCTCTAATTTCTGGAGGTTAGTAAGGCCCTTAAACTTCAGGAAATAATCATAATATATTTTCTGTACTTGTGCTTTGAGTAAAGTTGATGAAATTGGGACCTTTAAAACTGAGGCAGCTCTGTTTGGATGAGTCCATCTGGAAATGAGGCCCCACAGAAGTCTCTCAAACTGGATATCCCAGATCAGAAACATTAAAACAAAACATTCAAATATTGAGAAATTCATCTTCTGTTGCTTATTCATTGGTTAATGAATTAAGTAAGAACTGATATTGATTTAATAAACAAATGTACCATTTGATAGCATTTACAGTGCACAGTTTTTCAAGTTCAAATATGTTCTCCCTCATAAACTAGAAACAGGAACATTCACATTACGTGCACAATTAAGAAGGAAAGGCAACCTTAAAACCTTTTTAAAAAGAGAAGAAAAAAACTCAAATTGAAATCCTTAATGAGGTGGGTTTGATTGAAATTATGCATTTTTCATCTGGTCTTAGCTCAGGAAAGTAATCCCAAAGCCTAGAAGTCATATTAACCAGTTTGAATTTAAAAGTGAACAAACTGAATGGCAATGCACGGTTTTCATGAAAAATAATGCATAGTAAAGCCTACATTAATTTGTTTCAATTGTCATTACTGAAAAATAAAATTGCTGTAAGGTTACAATTTTTCTTTTAAACAGAAAATGAAAAAAATCAAATAACAGTGTTATGTGAATTAGGTTTGCTAAAACATTTACTTTTTCAAGAGAAGGTATATGAAAGAAAGAGGTTCATTTGCTTTTAAATTCTGCCTTAAACAACAAACAGAAAAAAACCTAATAAAGAGAAAACAAGTGAATTCCAATTTTACCAGAATTTTCACCATCAAATAAAATTTAATCTGGAAACATGTATGTCTACAGGAAATTTCAGATTTTAATCCTTATTGATTTCAGCTAAAAATAATTTAAAAAGGCACTTTCTAATCAGACTTAATGAGCAGAATATTTAACTGGCTTTCAAACAGAAAAGCAAATTTGGATGTAGAGAGGCAGATCTCACTTAAGGACAAGTGGTGTTCTCCCCATAACGTGAGTTTCCGGACAAACTGGATAGTATGACATTCCTGTGGCAGGCAGGGCAAGCCCCTGGGCACGAAGGATGGGGTGGGGGTGTTACCTAGCGTGCTGTGGCAAAGCGGACTGCCGTGTCCATGGATAGTAAATGCAGTCATGACTAGCGGGGCCTCTACACCTGCAGGCAATTACAGAACAAACCACGTCATTGCCACTCCCCAGGACATGCACACGCATGCGCCCTTGTCCACACGTGCGGGATGGAGACACACAGGCAGCCAGCACCCGGCCAGTACCTATCCATCAGCCCAATGCAGTCCTCCAGGTGTGGCCCTATGCACCTGCAGCAAATCCAAAGTGGAAACAGGGAGAGAAAGAGAGACATCTGTTATTTACACACACAAGAAGCAGGAATCCCCTTTGCGTTCTTAATTCTAGCTCTTCTTCTCTCTCTAAGAGAGACCTATGTCACCAAAAAATTATAGCTTGTGACAAGAGGAACAATAATATCAACAGCACTCCAAAGCAGGCCGTCTCTTGGCTCAAACAACACTTAAGGCAGGTTTCACCTGCAGACGTGGGAGTTCTGACAAGAGAGTTGCTTTTCCTGCATGTTTTTATGAGTCATCAAACCAGTGATTACTGCACAAAAGCTGTTAATTTACAAGTTGAGACTTCCAGGAGCACAATCCAGAACTTGCTTTGCTTTCTGTAATTGATGCAATTGTTCATTCTGTTCTAAGCTCCCAGCTGGTGCAACTGCAGAAATATTTTGGAAGCTGACTACACTTTTTTAACAGGGAAGCTCAAGGATCAACTTCCAGCCACAAAAACCACAGCAAAATGGCGTCTGCTGATTCAGACATTTTATTCTGTTTTCCTTAAATGCTGCCGAAAGTCCTCCACCTGCACAATCAGCAGGTGCTCACCAAAGGCATTGGAAAGGCAAGGAATCACTAAATGCAGCACCACTGAAACACAATCATGGAAAAGAGTTTGCAGAACATGGGCATGTGTGGATTTCCCTTGCCCCCATGAAGAGCAGGACTCGTTTCCTGGTCCCCTGCATTCAAACAGCAAGTCAAATATACATTTACACAGCAGTCAGGGTTCTCGGAGACCTAAAGCTGAGCTTTTAGGGGTTAAAACAACCTGACCCCCTTCAGTGCTGCACGCCAGCTAGGCACTCTAGCCATGGAGAATATCTAGCCCTCGGTATTTAAGGAAACCAAACCATTTATCTCAACTCTTTAACAAGATTGCCGAGCCATTTTATTAACAGACTCTTTGGCTGTACATCTACTACAGGCAGGAGAGGTGATCTGGCACATCAGCAGACTGCAACTTACTTCTGTTGAGGCATTTCAAATTTAAGGTGTGATCCCCAACTCTTTTAAAGTTTGCTGTTTTTCAGATTGTCTTTGATGGAAATAGATGCATGTCAAAAAATCTGAGAGTTCAAATAAGCTCCCACGAGATCTTCTTTCTGCTTCACCATCACTTGCCACTCATCAGCTTTTGCTGCATTTAAATTGGTATCACTCTGCCATTACAAAATGAAGTCAGTGAATTCAATTTCCCCATACCTGCTCATCAGGGAGAGCAGACCAAGTAAACCTCACCTCGTGTTTGTTTACTTGAATTTTTATTTTTATGTAAGACACTTACTCTGATATGCAAACACAAACTGGAAGGATTTCCTCAATGATTGCTTCCTCCAGCATATGTGCAGATATAAAAAAGATGCATTAAATACCCAGATAATGCATAAACGTAAGGGATTGATTTAAACACAGGTCAAAAACTTAATAGAGAGAACTCTTGGAATTTCAGCTGCCCTGGGCATCAGGACTTCGGAATTCAGGACTGTCTGAATTCTAACCCATCTCAAACACATCCACTGTTTCTTCCTTTCATGGCATTCTCAGCAATTTGGAGAAAACAAGTTCAGCAAGGAGGCTGAAAAATTGCTCAGATTGTCCATCTCCTACCATGCCAAGAAAAGCTGAGCTCAGACTCTTGCTATAAATAAAAAGCACATCTTCGAATTAGAGATCTGAGAGCCTGCTACTAGTTTAGAGACCCGGCAGACAGACAGCAAGAGCCTGTTGTCTTGGAGTCACTTCACCTGTACATTTGGAGAAGAGGATTGAATCCAAACTTGTACTGTTCAGACCTCACCCAGTGCAAGTTGAAACATCATTGATTTTTATTTCAAATTGTAATCTTCTCCAGTGGACTTCACTTCCCTGAAGAGAAAACTCTGTCCAGGTCCAATTCCATTACTCCTAGTTTCCTCCCTGAGTGGCTGTCCTGATTACATGCAGGGAAGTACAACACTGTGTGAGTCATGGAAATACTTATTAACAGGGTATTTTGTACCACCAAGTCATCAGGTATTTTTCCCCGGGAAGAAACTCTCTTCATTTCAGCCTTTTTGACCCATATAAGCCTGACACAATCATACATCACGCTGGTAACCCCATTCACACCCAGCGTTCCTTCTGCTTGGAATCTGGATGATATTTTCTTTTCCAAGTTGGCTCTGTAAAATGAACTGGTTAATTGATACATGCCAATTTATTAATGATATATTCAGCACCTTACAAAAGTTCAATACAGCTTATCCAGAAAATTACACTTGGAGCTCATCCTAGCTTTACAGATAACCATCCTTTGAAAGGAAATGTGGGGTTTTTAAAATTGCAGTAACAATTGGTTTTTTTCCAGAAACAATCCAGAAATATTGTCTTGTATCAACTTTCTTTAAGATTGAAAGGTGGGGTCTTAACCGAACAGATATGGGGTAGCAAAGCCATTCCCCACCAGACGAATTCTCAGAAATCTGGGTCACTGGAAACAAACAAAACTGATTTTACAACGGCATAAGTGGATTATCTCTGGGCAGGAGAAAACCTTTGTTGTAGTGGTCACCTAACTATTGTTATGGATAAAACCAGACAACTACATCCCAGGGCTACTGAGCTAACAGGTGACAGGAACTCATGGCGAGAAGAACAAAGTTGAACTGGAGCAGGGGGTAGGAGGAAATTTTGCAAAACAAAAGAGTTTTTCTTACTCAGAGTGTGTTTGCAATATTCTTTCATCTGGAGTTCAAATTGCCTTCCTAAAAATACACCTAAGCTTTAGAGGCAACACGGTGCTTCTGCCCTCAAATCCCTTCACAGCCACACAGTGTTGCTGGAGCTCCTGTGACTTCTCTGGTCATGGCTTAGAAGGAAAAGAGCATTTTGGTGAGGAGTAACGCACTGCCTTCAAAAAGCTGTGTGAGAAAACGCGCTTGTATGATGAGGGGAGGTGTCCAGTGAGATCTCCCATTTGTGTCCTGCCCAGCAAGGAAGCAGGCTGTCACTTGCTATTGTATAATTAGTATTGTATTCCTGTGGAAGTGTTCAGCTTTGGCTAGCTCTGCAAGAAGACGTGCCAAATGCTTTCCAGCTCTCTTGAGCTGTCCTATGTGCCTCAGATCTGCTCCAAACTGGCTTCAAGTAGCTGATACTTATCACGGGGATGCAAGGGCAGGAGCACAGCAAGGGCAGGAGCACAGCTGTTGCACCGAAGGAAGTCACTATTTGCAGTTCTTCTGGTCAATGCAAGATCATTAACAGGGCTGGATAATTACACACCTATTAAGAGAAACAGTCATTACACTTGAATAAGGGAGGAGAATGGTGCTATCAAACCTCACTAAAGCAGTCCTCTGCAAGTGCCAAGATGGAATTTGTGGCAAAACACAGGAAACAGAGGTGGGACAGATCCTTCCTTGGTGACATCTGGTGGGGACGACTGGAAACATCAGATGAGAACTAATAACCTATTTTATCAAGCAGCACTGCAGGAATGAGATAATACCATACTGAAGCATTGCTCAGCAGCAGCTCAACCCTTTTTGATGGGTATCCCAGCTGTACTGAGAGGGCACTGGTTTTATTCCAGCACTTGATCTGGCAGCCAGGAGAACAGATGTGCGAGATGAAGCAGAATTACGTTTTCTCTCTACCTTTCAGCCATGAGTCAAATAGCAAGATGTGTTCTCTCCACAACCTATTTCAATGAAGAATCATGACTGAGGGGAATTTAAATACTACTTTCTAAAGGAAAGGTATGAAACTAGAGAATTCAGCCTTGAAGGAGGAAAGGAGAGAGAAACTGATTTCCCTTCTCTCTGTGGACATATTCAGCCCCTGACCATGTTGGCAAGAAGATGGACAACCTGCAAACCCCAAACATCTTGGACAGTCATTAATAGCTCCATTAACATAATCACATGCCACAAAGCCTCTAGGAACACTAAAAAAGAATAGTAAGCCATGCTTACCCAGACTTGGGGGAAGAGAGCGTTGTTTTTCTAAGGGATAAAAAAATACCTAAGAATAGACACATCAACTCTTTAATAAGAGGATGAAGATTTCCACAGGGAATAGTATTAGCGTCATGGAAAAGAGATAGTTCCTCATCTGGGAGATAATCACACCTTTGTGTATGTAACTGGGGGAGAGACCTTTGGCCCTTTTACTTGTCCTTTCTCTGGGGCTGGACACACGATGGGACATTCTTTCACCTAATCAGAAGGAGAAAAATAAAAAGGAGGGAAAACTCAAAGTCCAAGGATTAAAGGACAACATTGCTTAGCATAAGGGAACCCTGTGTCAGCAAGGGTTGCCAATGAGTACTGCCAACGTCAGCTAGAACTGCCTAATGTCCTTCCTATTTGTGTATGAACTAGAATGTCACATTTTCAGCACAAGACATAAAAACTTCCCTTCCCGATCCAGGCAGATAAAAATAAACAACCACTTGCAAACTACAAATGCATATGGAGAAGTGGAAAGGCGTGGAAAACCTTCTGCTCCCTTCCTGGTCTAGGAGAAACACAGCTGTGCCACAAATGCTAGGAATAGTTGGGTCAGTTAGAACTCTGCAGAAAAGAGGAGGGAATAGGAAGAAGTCTCACTTCCTGGAGGCCAGGAGAGCTGCAAGGCACTTCCTAAGCTGGGCAGACAGTAAACCCATCACACATCTGTGGTCTTGTCAGATTAGATCAACATTGGCACCTTCTCCATCTATGAAAGCCAGGACCAGAGCTCCTGGAGTGAGCTCATCTTTTCACATCATTTCTTCTCACCCTCTTCTTCCACAGTAGCAGCATTTTTCTTATTGCATAACTGATTTAAAGGGTCTGGGGAGGGGAGACAAATCTGTAACAGATCCTGGCTGTGTCTCTGTGATCTCCCTCTCATTTCCCTAATGGCTGTATTGTAATTAGATTTGCAAAACCAGCAAAAGGTCTCATTTTGAATGGCAACAGCTGTTGACATCAAGATTACATTGAATAATTTACTGGTTTAATTTTAGCTGCTAAACAATAAGAGCCTCTTGTCGAAGATTATTTCAGTGGCTGATGTTTTCTCTTTTTCCCGTTGCTGCCTCTTCCTCTCTTTGTATGCTGGACACTCAGAACTGCCCCATGGAAAAGGCAGTAATAACTTACGTGGCCTGTGCAAAACTATAGGTGTGCATGTGACTACTGTTGTTGTGTTGCACAGGTTCTTAATTCTGGCTCAGATCCATGGGCTGTGTTATTCCAAGTGTAACAAATTATTCTGGGCACTTTAACAGGACTTCAGAAATTGATGCTTAGTCTCAGGCTCCTGTACAAAGTCTGGTTTCAAACTCTGTGCATCAGTCCCTCTAGGAAAAGGAGAGCAGTAGCACTTTTGTCTCACAGTAGTGCTGCAGGCTTAGTTCACCAATACCAAGTAGCAGAGATTCTGTCAAGGAGCAAATAATAAAAATAAAGTCATTTTACAGGCCTAAAATTAAGAAAAAGGGCAGCATTTGCTACAAACCAGTGTAGAAGGATAGCTGAGAGCACTGCTGTGGAACGTTCTTCTCTGTGGTCTTCAAAACGTTTTTTGTGTGATAAGCTGCTGGGCGTTCATGACTAAAACCTGAACATCATGAGAGACCTGAAAATCGAAGGTTAAATTCCTACTGCACACTCTCTTTCCAGGAGTGGGACAAGTGCTTTACTAAGCCAAACTACCTATAAACCACCCTGTGCTACGAGCAGTACATGGATAGGATGGCTCTCTGCACAGAGCTTGCACTCACCCTTGGGTGCAGTTTGGATGACACGGATGGCACTCCCGATCCTCATCGGCGTACTTGAAAATGAAGCTGTTGGCCCCCTGCAAGCCATCAGGACATTTTTCCACACAATTTGGACCATCTTTAAAATGGAAACACTTTGTGCAGTGGTCAGGTCCCTGGAGAGCGTGGAAGAAAGAAATGCAGTGCATTCAAGTTACTCTGTCCTTTCTTGCTGCACTAGAAGTGCATTGGCACAACCTTGGCACCAACTGCAGCAGCTTCTCTTCCCAATGAACAGTGAATTCCCTGCATGGTTCCAGCCTCTCTTAGGGAGCAGCAGACGTATAAATCCTGGTGCTTTTGGCCATTAACTTCTTCTCTAGAGTGCCAGACTAAATACCAGCTTCTAGATGGGCTTCTTAATATTATTGGTGTGCTTAACACAATGAAGTCAGTGCCCACTCTAAAGCTGAGAAACTCCCTGCTATGTTACTCAGTGCTGAATCCCCTTTGCAAAGCCCTTCAATGGGATCTCCTACCTCGGCACTCCAGAACTATTTTCCACAAGCATTCTGCACACGGCATCTGGTCACAGCAAGACTGAAGGACTACAAGGTGTCCTTCTTCTTAATACATATAAAGGCTAAATTGTTAAAAACAACAAACCAAGATTCCTGGACAACATAAAAGTAAAATTTTAAAGCTGTGATGATAAGCCAGTGTATAACTAAATCTGGTGTTGAGGTTGAGCATTGGCCTAGGATTTTATGTCCATAAGCCCTGCTACAAATCCAAATCTCCCTGATGGGCTGAATACTTGAAACATTAGCTTCTTGCCTTATGGCTGTATTGCAGAAAAACACAGTATTGTAAGAAGAGTTATGATGCCTTTCTTTCTTCCACTCAGTAAGTAAGTCAGAGAAATAAGGAAATAAATTATGGGTTATATTTTCTTAGTTATGAAGAGCCTAAAATACAACTCATTTCCAGCATACTTGTGACTTTTAATCTTGGAAAACTAGAAGAAAGAGACAACTTCTATCTCCGAAATGAGAAATAATCTTTGAAAGAAAAGTTACTGGCCATTAGAAAGGTGAGAAAGAGTTAACCATCATTTAGGATGCATGAAAAACATTATCTATCAAAAGAACTTAAAGGCTAAGTATAAAAAACAGCGCAGCACATTGTTCAAACTGAGAGACTGAGACAAATTCCCCCACTTTTTTGAGGGGAAAACCAGGAGAGAGAACTGAGTATAAAGAATGAAAACAGGGATAAAAGAGGGCACTCAAATCACAAGTGCATGCTAAAAATCTGTAAAAACTGTGTGCTAAAGCATCACATACCACTAAAGCATCAAGACAACTCAGGAAAGAAAACTTTTAAAATCACTTTCTTAAGGAGGCTGATCCAAGGAAGTTTATTCCCAGCACCAATTTAGCATGAGCAGAATTCCTTCCCTACATGCACAATATGTGTATTTCCTGCTTTTGTTAAAACTAATTTGCAGTAGCTGCTTTAAAGTCTGTAAGCAGGAAAACCCTGTCCTTCAGCACACTTTTGCAAGTTACCCTGAGCCATAACAAATGAAACAAACCAAAACCTAACAAACATAACAGACTTTGTTCTTACCGGCCCGTAGCAGGTGATCATGTTTTCCTCCATCTTTTCACACTGAGGATCACACTCCACACAGACAGAACCATTTGCAAATTCTCGGAACTCCCTGAGAAAATATTTTGCAGTCAGGTTAGGAGAAAGCTGACTCCAGACCAAAACTGAGCCCATCTGGCTAGGTGTTCATCAGATGGAATTGATCTCAGGGGCACTGAGGCCAGCAGCCTGTCACAGCAGCTGAGGACAAGCCACCATCCACAGCCAGGTGAAGCAGAGACACCTTCTTCACCAGTGCAAAACCATAGTTGAGGATTTCCTCTCATCAAGAAATACACACTTCATTAACAGGACAAAATTGCTGACTTATTGATTTTCAGCTACAAGATTGTCACTCGTGGCTCAGATTCAAGAAGCCACTTGTCACATGTGAGCACTGATGACAAAACTGCCCTTGTTGCAGGTAGGTCTCTATGAACACATGTTTTAAAGCCTGTTCTCCAAAAGGCTCATAATGTTTTCAGCAATAATTCTAGACTGAGGTCTGAATCTATAAAATGTCAAAACAAATCCTTTTACTCATTTATTTCATGTATCCACAGGAAACTCCACTAGTGGTTTTCTATTAACCTCTTTCAAGGGGGAAAAAAGGTAGTGATGCAGGATGAATTTCTTCCTTCAAACATTCCAGCTGCCAGTTGCCCCTCACCACAAACCTCTCGCACTCTCCCAACACAATTCATCCCACCTTCTTCTAGGCCGAGATGAATGAATTCACATCTGAGCAAATTGTTCCTCCCCCACTAAAGACAGACAGAATCTTTATAGTAGGCTCAGAGTGGACCACCCCAAGCTTTGCAGGTGGATCCCATCTTGCTGCATTAACCAGTTACAGTATTTGCATTAACCAGTTACAGATGTGCTGCACACTCATGTTAGTGGGCTCCAGCAGCATCCAGGTAAAGGGTGAAGGCTCTGAGCTCAGCTGGTCACTGCTCACCCTCCATTCCTCTGCAGCCATCAGAATCTGCTGAGGACATCAAGGTTGAGCTGAGGAAAACTTCACTCGAGTGCTGCAAGGGAGCTCATCCTTCCCTGGCTCTGGGAGTGGATTTTTCCTGCTGAGGACTAAAACATGTCAAATATAGCTTGATCCCACTCTGAAGAGCTGTTGCTGCCCTACAACATGAACGTGCAGAGCTCTCCGACAAACAAAAAACTTCTCCCCAAGCCCAGGTTGTAAATATTTTCACATATTTAGGACAGAACTGAGCCTGTGGAAAGTGTAAATACAACTCACTGATGGACAGAGAACAGACCAGAACATACTGATTGAGTCTCATCATGCTCTTACTGTGACAGGCTCCATGGCAGCAAAAGACACCAAGGGGGGACCAACTTATTCCAGTGCACTGACAACACAACTGGGGTCTGCAACTCTTCTTATTGAGGGGGTGAAGGGTGGGGGAAGAGAAGAGGAGCTTTTAAGCAGATAAAACTGTGCTCTGACAAGTATTTTTTGCATGCCTTCTCCAGATGGAAGAGTTGAGAATATTTTCATGCATATGTGGGACGTCATTTGGCTCAGTTCAGCTTTATCTTTCTGTCATAAGGCAAATTCAACCACCTTGTGCTGTGGAGGTATTCCCCCAGCATAAGGAAAAGGAGAAAGAACTCCTTTTGGGTTTTTTAATTTATATTTGTGTGTACAATTACACAGTGCATTATGAAAAAGAGAGTGAGTTTTTCTACTTTGGGGTCCTTATTCACAAAATTTCTTTATCAGACGCCTGAATCCAGCTCATCTGAAAGAATGTAATTGTATGGTTCTGAATAAGGATATCAAGCAGGGATAAATGGCGAGGGGGTTTTTGTAACTTTTCACTTAAATAAAATTGTTTACGTTACCAGCAATACAAAAAGTGCAAGGTGATGATGCTGCATGAAAACTTTAGTCAGTAGAATACCAGGGAAAACTTTCAACACCAGTTCAGATTCAGAAATCCTTAAATCTTAGCCCATGACACGTTTCACCCGAAATCAGCAATATTGGCAATGGAGCCAGATATTGATTAACCCAAACCCAAAATGACTTGCTCATTGAAGTCCTCAACAGTGTTAATTAGCAGCTTGAGGGAGAAGCACAAGGGGAGTGCCTTACCCATCGTAGAGGTTGCAGGAGTCTATGCAGGTCCTCCCCCTGACGAAGCGCTTGCAGGACAGGCACTGGTCTGGCCCCGGCCCCCAGCAGCCGTCACTGGAGCACAGCTCATTGCACACCATGCCATCAGCAGCTGCAGAGAGGGGACATGCTGTCAGTGATGCACATAGCCCTCCCAAATCCTCCCTGGGGGGAAGCATTCCATCAGCATCCCGACGCACTCGGAAATGGAATCGGAGTGTCCTCACTTTCCAGAAGCAGGACAGAAAGAAAGCATAAAATCACCATTGTGCCACAATACAAATACACAGAGCACTCAGCTGGAATATGGTACACGCTCCTGGTCTGCTCCTTTCAGAAAAAAGAGAGTGGGAAAAAGATTGAAGAGAGTGCTGCAAGGATGATCAAAGGCAGAAGAGAGCTTCTAAACCAGGAATAAACAGAGAAGCAGCCTCAGAGGTGGGGGAGAAAGGACATGATTAAAGCTTCTAAAATCCTGAATGGCAAGGAGCAGGTGAGTAAGTGTGAAACAATTGCTCACTGCTTCTTCCAAGTCCCTCATGGGCATTCAAAGAGACAGGAATCCAATAGGGTTCAAATCTGAGATTTCTCTTCATAGAAACTAAAGATCAACCTGTAGAATTCCCTGACGCAGGACATGGTAAATGTCAAAAATTTAAAGGATTCAAAAAATCAATTGTCCGAACCCACTACAGTTCTATTAAACTAAAATATAAAATGCTACCTATGAATCCAGGATTCCCTGAAATAAAACTTACGGACAGCAGAGAAAAAGTTGAAGGAAAGACACCATTAATTGTGATTTTAAAATTATTTACTGCAAAAGCCCCTGAAAAGCCAAAGAACGTTTGTATTAAAACCCTCAAGCCCACACCAAAATACACAATGAACTAAGGTTTAGAGGGAAAGTTTGTTTCAAACAGTGTAAGTCTGTATTTTTATTTTATATAAATCATTCTCTATGTAAATATCTAGATGATGTGACAGATGGAGGAAATGAGCCAAGAGCAAAAGGAAACACATTATCTCTCCAGCATCTGAAGAAAATCTGGGTGCACTTTCAGCCTAACCCTGGCATGTGAAAGGACGGAATTAATTTGAATTTATTTTTGCACAATGCAATGTTTTACGCAAATGGATTACACACTGGACTGAGTAAATTAAACCCAGCAAGGACCTGAAATACCAGAGATGGCAACAATACAGACACTTGTTTGCTTTTTAAACCACTGGAAACAACTTAAGAGGAATAACAAATGAAAAGGAGGTGTGTTGGTTGCATTTTACCACCCCCTCCAATACTATCTTACTCAATACACTACAAATAACCTCAGGCATGAGAAACCTGCCCATGTTTTATCAAGGTTGAGATTTTTTTCCTTTTTATATCACATATACATTTTTAATGCTAACATCCAAAAGTTATTCAGAAGTATCTTTTTGGTTTTTCCTTTGCCTCAAAGCTCAAATCAGGTACAGCCAAATAAAAAATTATTACACTTTGGAGTCATTCCAGGTGCTCAGTATGCTTTAAAGTGTATTAATTATCACAGATTCCAGCCCAGCAAAAGGGACTCAGGAGGGCATTTCAGAGAGATGCCTTGTCCTCCTTCCCGGAGCTCTGCTGCTGCAGCCAAAGGAGCCAGACCAGCACAGCCAGGATGAGCAGAGACACAAAATTCAGCTTCTCATTACTGTCCTGACCTGACTTTCTTTCAAGCATAGTAACATTTTTATAATAACTATCAGATGTCAGTAGTTCCACTGTGCTGCCACTGCCTGAACGTGCAAATAAAAACAATAAGGAAAACCACAAACCCAGAAACTATCCTAGTTACAATTAAACAAAATTTTTATATAGTTTCATGTGCTTTTGTTTTCTAATCAATGACTCATTTTAAATCTTTGTCACGCAACACAGAAAAACTTTACCTGGTTTGGAGATCTCTTTGTTTCTCATTTTTAATTTTAAGAATATTGCTAACTTTTCTGATTTTGTTTTCCACACTCACCGCAGAAAGGCAGTTTCCTGTTTGCTTTCTCACCTTCTTTTGTAACCTGAAATTGTGATTTACTACTAGTGATTTCCTTTCTTTTCATTTTTCTCACCCGTCAAGCTACTCCGGGATCAGAATTTATCTGCACATAGAGAGTATTTCACTAAAATATCCCTCCAAATAACAAGGGATATTATTACAAGAAAGCTCAGAAAATACAGTGAGTAACTGTATACAAATAAAAAGAGAGCTTTTTCGATAAAGAAAATCATGATTACCCTATTGAAATGTAGGCAACACAGTGCCTGTAGTCTTATGAAAAAAGCAACAGAAATAAAAAAATTATGATTTCCTCCTGAAATGTTTTCATAAACGAATCTTGGCAAGGAGGGAGTGGTTGTTTTGACAACTTACAAAAACTCATTTCTCTCGCCTTTCTCTTCTTTAATTGTGGGGATGGCTAAAGAGACGTTTCAATTTTTGACACATTATTTGGGATTTCCATGGGCTGAGCACGTTCTGCAGCTCCAGCACATCACATGGCCTTATGTGGAAGGAAATAACAATAATGCTCTTGACAGGAACTGGATTTTGTCAGGAGTTTTAGAAGAAGGGCTCGTTCTTTACTAATGGGGTCACACAGGTTAGAAGCAGAAAGGTTCAATGTTTTTCCCCAACCTAAATAGAACACAAGAAAATTAGCTCCTAAAAAAAGAAAAACTATTTTTATTTCACTATACACTTCTGGGCCTGATCCAAAGCTCCATAAACTGAATAGAAAAACTCCTGCTGACTTCAATTAGCTTTACATCATGCCTGATAATGAATGTAATAATTTATTCAAGTTGTTAATGGGTGGCTAGATTGATCTAATTCATAATAATCACAGCTGTAACAACCTTTGCCTAGAAGGGTTTCACCTTACAGTACAGGTGTCACTAAAGCTGAGAGAATTGTTCAAGTAACTTTGGATAAAAGAACATTTTTTTCTGCATTTATTTTGTGTGCACTCATATTTCACATGAGTCACTTCTGACTGTTCCATAAAAAAAAAAAAACAACAAAATGCTGAAAAAAAGGGCAGACTTTTCACTTCAGCATGGAGCAAAGGTAAAATCTGCCTACCCTTTCCTTGGTGATTTCTTCTGCTCCCTGTGCACACAAGCTTGGACAGATATTTCTGTCCCTGAAAGTGTGTAGGGAAGTGAAGAAGGGAGAGGTCACATTCCTTCCATGTACACCCCCTTTCTGGCCCTGCATGGCACCATCTTAGAAAGACAACACAAAGCACTAGAGCATCCTGGGGCTTTATGGATTTCTTTTTTGTTTTTTAATTAAAAACACACACATATATTTTGCTCCTGTATTTTCAGTAGTCTACAAAGAGCAGAAGTCTGCCCTAGGCTTTTAAACCTATTAAAAAAACATCTTGGAGGCAGTGAAAGATTTGGGGACTATTTTAACATTGTTAAGAAGTGGTGTAAACAATAAGATGAAACAATTGAGGGTATGAGGAGTATAAAATATATTTTGCATGCTGGAAAATTTTGTAGCGTTTTCCACTGGCTGAAGTCTGTTGTCTTTGTTTTCTTCATTGAAAAAAAAAGATCAGTTTTGCCAAACTCTATCATGCCAGTGTTATCTCAAATCTTAAATGCAATGGTGACTAGAAGATCTTGGGAGCTCTTACATGAGTTTTCAGAAAAGCTACACATTGACAGAAAAAGTTTGCTGCAATTTGCTTTAAGCCTTTAACAATAACTGGATAGAAAGGGAAAAAAAAAAACCCAAGTTAATACTGTCTCAAAATATACAAAGAAGTGATAATAAATAGCTGAGAGTGGATGTAATAATTAACATTTTTTAGACTGCTTTCTTGACTGAAAACTGTGTGAAAAAAAAAATCTTCGGTGGATATTTTTATTAACAAGCAAGCAAACAGACAGTATTTCTGCCACAGAGCATGGATTCTGATCCTCCAAACATTTACTTACACATCTCCTTCCCCTTTCTGGTGAGGCTCATTTGGCACTCAAGAGGTGTGGGCACGTGCCCAAACATGTGCCGGATCAGTGTCCAGAACAGGCAAAATAAGGGAAAGGCAGAAACAGAAACCCTAGAGGCTCACCCTCGGATCCCACACTCTCAGTGGAAGGTGCAGGGAAAACTCTCCTAAACCCCAGTCTCTTGGCTGTCCTGCAAATGACAGGTGCTCCAAAGGGTGCTGGAGAATTGCATCTGGCTCCATGGGCCAGTGCTGCCTCACTCCAAGTGATCCTGCAGAGTTTAGTGAGACATCCAACCTGCCCCAGAACCCATTTAACACCAGAGAGGTGCCGGTGGCCGGCAGAGCTGAAGCAGCAGCAAAGCTCTTCTCAGCTAATGCTGACTCTCAAAAGGGCACAGAACATTCACCAGTTCACTCACACAGGTGTGCAAAGAGAGGAAACCACTGCTCCTGTTGGGACTGCACTGCCTCCCAATTGGAGCCACTTGGCCCCTGGCCTATGTTCAATATACACTGTCCATTTAATGAACACAGGTTAGAGTTCATTTTTAAAACCAGCCCCTTGGTACTGGAGCTTACGTTGTGACTTCTTAAAAGGAAACAAATGAGATTTGTCTTTCTCTTTAAGATCCTCACGCTGTTAAATCTCCTAAAATGTCTTCAGGAGTATTTTTCTTCCTGGAAAATGATAACTGTCTACTGTAATAAATCCTCACCAAGCTAGAGGTGAAATAAAGTTTACATTTTCCCTGTGTGTGCAAATGTAGTGACAAGACATTCCACGTGAGAGGATGATGTGGCAGCACATCTCAGTTTCCATTTGCTTCAGAAGCCCATGTTTCAGTAGTTGTGGCAGCTTCAGAGGGACTCAAACTGAGTGATCCCAGGAAAGGGCAAAGAGGTATTTGACAAAGGAGCCCTGACAACTAATGCTAGAATATGTTCCAAGCTGCTGTGCTCAGCTGTGTCCCAAAGCTCTCAAAAACAGTGAAACAACTGGGACGCTACTCCACGAAGGGAAAAAGCACCTTAAAAAATTCACCTGAGTGATTTCCCATTGGCTCCTAACACATGGGAAGTTACAGAAAGCTTGAAGCAAAGAGGAATCATTACTGTATGACACATGAGGCCTGTGCTCCACTTTCTTACTGCTTAGTTTCTTTTTATATTAAATGTCTAGGAATGAAGGAAAGTTGATTGTTCTTTTATTAAATGCTGCACGATAATCAGACAGCTAGAGCCAATCTGATGTAAGAAAACATCAGAGCACCAAGAGCATGATTTTTCTCCCATGGTAAGCAGTTTTCCATCTGGTAGAGAGGAAACTTGTGCTCTCTGGAAGGTTCACAAGTTCACGTATCTCCTGGCAAGACGGGACCAACTTGGATCTGGGAATATAACCTTAGTGACTCTTGCATGGTCAACAAAACCTTGAGCTTCTTCATTCTTCTGTTCAGTCAGCCCAAAACTCCCATACGGGAAATCTCAAAGGATTAATTCTTTCTTCATGCCATACAAAATACAGTTGTCACTAGAGCACTAGCACAGAACTAGGTGGTTCCTCACCACATGATCCTGTTACACTGCAAGGGAAAGCAAAGAGCAGTGGCCCATCCCTGGGCAGATATGATTCTTCTTCTGGGCAGCACCTCTATTTTCCAATCAATACTTTATTTTTATAGCTGGCTTTCTGTGTGGGGGCAGAAGAAAAACAGGCTGCACACTGGAACTGTTCAAATACTCTTCACCCTCACAGGAACTGAAAGCAAAGGAAAAGTCTTGGAATGGAAAGAAGGAAAACCAGGAGAACAGAAGCAGTTAAGAAAATGATACAAAGCTCATGGATGTCAAGCAACTGGAGCTAATGAACAGGGTAAAGCTGGGTATGTTGAAAACAGAGACTGTGCAGCCTTCTTTGTCCTGCAGCTGGTTAACTTTACAATTCAGGACTATTCTTGGACTGTTCATCCAAACTTTGTTCCCACATGACATTCCCACCACGTGTTCAGTCATCTCTGGAGGATGAAGCAAACTGCTGCTCTCTCAGACAGCCACTGGATTCCTCTACCCAGCCTGTGTAACCTCCTGGCTGGGTGACAGAAGCAAGGACACCAGGGCACAAGGATGTCCAATACCCTGTGCCCCTCCCCACCACAGAAGCAGCAGCAGCAGACACCACCTCTCTCCTCCTTCTGTGCTATTCCCACAAAACCTTCTACCAAATATCAGGGTCTAATTTATGGTTTCACAGCCAACACCAAGGACATCTTTTGCAAAATACACTAAAAACATCTACCCCAAAAAGTTCTGTTCAGCACATCGTTTTGCCACATGTAACACAAAGTTTGTGCCAGAGGATAAAATATGGTGCAGCTTAAAAATGGGCACTGCTCTGCTGGGGGTTAAGAAACAACCCTGTCCATCTACACCCTCGGGCACAGCCATAATAAAAACTGCCTGCAGTGACAGCAAGCAGCATTTTCTTAACCTTCACTTTTTTAACTTGCATGTAAAAGAAATAGCCTAATAAAATTAATAATAATAATAATAATAATAATAATAATGATTAAAATGCCACACAACCAAAACCACGTGGAGATCGACCACTGGCTCTTCCATGGTAGGAGAGATTAGAAAAGTAACTGGGCAGCAGAGACAAAGCTCCAGCTGTATTTCAGCTAACACTGAAGGTACATTTACACTACAGTGATGAGCACAGCCATTCACTCTCCCAAAACAGAGCTGAACAGCATTTCAAAGGGAGGGGAGAGGGGAAGAAAAAGAAACAAAATCCCTCACAAAATAACAAACAAAAAAAACCCCCAAACCAATAGAAAGGAAGAACTAAAGTGCAAGTCAAAAATAGGACCACAGCTTGAAAAAACCCAAAGCAAACATTTTTGGCTGGTCAGAGCACAAACCCCAGCAGTATCACTTTAAACATACAGCAATTTAATGAACCTTCTCTCTTATAAGCAGTCTAACAGATGCTTAAAATGAACTGCCTTGCTGCTACAATATGCCTGTATTAATGCAATTTGCTGCCTGATTTCTGTATAAACAAGTTATTTCATCTGCTACAGAGCTTTCTTTGGCTTTTCAGTACTATGATCTCAGCCTAGGTACTGGCATGTAAGCTTTCCTGAAGTAGTATTTTTTATCAGATAGGTCAAATTCGAAAAGGGAGAACTTGGTGACCTAAAACAGTCCCAAAAGTACCGTTCTGGATTAAGAGGGGGCCACTTAGGAGAGGGGAAGGAGAAGATGCTAATCCCACTCCACAAGGAAAGGGCTGTAAAGTCAGGAACACTCCATTCACAGTGTTCGGAATTCACATTTGTGAAACTGGAACATTCCCATCATGGTAAGGAAGCAGTGCGCTCTTTCTGCTCCCTTCCCTTTGTTCATGCCTTAAAACATTTCATTTTCCTGCTCAGACTGGGCCAAATGCCTGGATGCCATAAATGAGCACAGCTCCCCTGATGTGCATGGAGTTCCACGAGCCGCCAGCCGAGTTTGTGGCAGTGAGCAGCAGGTACTTACTGCAGTTCTCTGCCCTTTTGTTCCGGTGGATCACTGTCTTTTGGCTGGGGGTGCTGAAGAGGCTGGTCCAGTTGACGGTGTGGTAGTAGCACAAATTGCTGTTGTCTGTGATGTAGATGTTGCCAGCACTGATTTGCTTCAAGGACTGAAACTGCAGGGAGGTGATGCCTTGTTGCTTTAGGATGAGCAGGGAAAGGCCACTGGGATGAGAACAAAAGTAAGAGAGAATAGGAATTAGCTTCAGAAGGCACAACTTATATATTCCATATTATATATGGAATTGCCAACTGGACTTAGTTCCAAGTGTCAAGATAATCTTTCTGGAAAAACTGAGAATTGTTCAGAAAAAATTTATTTTGTGGTAACACAAATATTTATGAGTCAACACGCAGTTCTACTGCCTAGAAAATTATGAGTCCTGTCAGGAATGAGATACCACAAGCCGTGATGCTTATAGCACTAGGCCAAGTAGGCCAGCAGAACTCCTCAACTAGTTTCATTTCATCCATTAACAGATTTTTTTAAGATAATGTGCTGTTAGGAAAACTGAATAAAATTCAGGTTTTTCTTTCAACAGCATTAACACTATGATAGTTTATGTGCTAAGGAGAAAATGACAAAATCATGGAACACATATTAAAACATATTCTATCAGGTATCAAATTAATGTCATTTCAAGTAATACAGGAAGAAATTGTTATTTTCATGGATTTTTTTCCAGCTTACTTTCTACATTTCATTTTTCTTTTGTTGTAATACGTGGTTATCGCCTTTCTTCATCAAAGGAACAGTAAATGATTGTCTGTGCAACATGAAAATGACTGCACATATTTTATGACTGAAGATTAGTGAAGACAATATCCAGTTTCCGGGCATCCTTTAAGTTATTGTATTTTAATGATGATAATTGTTTTCCAGCTGTTCCAAATAAAAATTGCTGCCTTGGAACAGAATGCTGGGCTGTAATTCAACCTCAAGGTTTCACTGCTGTACATATTCTGCTTGGGTTGCTGTTTAAGATGCCAGCAGAATTCCATGCCTGATTTACTCCATCTCCAAAGTGGGGATCCAGGGGTTGCTGTATAAATTACTCAGGTACCTCCCTGTGCTTCCCCCAGAATTTCTCACCGTGCTTTCTTCTCTTCAAACCAATTTCTCCATCTGAGTTTTCACACAAAAACCTCTCTGGTAAAAATGGCACTGCAGAGCTCACGAACACCTCACCTGCAAGGTGCCTCAGTGATTTCAATATTCTTCCACCTTTTACCTCTTCTTAAAACCACTTTGTTGTTTGGGCATATGAGCCCACACACCTAATCACAACCATATAAACTCCTAATAATGAGGCTAAGTTCTATTATTCATCCCTTTTAAACTGTGTTTCTTCACAAGGTATTTTCAACCATAAATTTAAGTTCCAGACAATGAGGTAATAGCTACAGCCATGAACCAAGACTTTTTTAAAAAAAAATTATGTCGAGATGGTATTACCCATTATAAACAGCTGATTAGCAAAGATACTGTTAATGAACACCATGGTAACAGAGGAAAAAATATATCCATTTACCATGTCCTTCCCAAAGGATGTTGCATTCTCAGCTACTGAACAAAGAATCACAGAACACTCAGAAAAAATTATTCCTCCAACAGAGAAGTACCTTACCTATAGAGAGCTCTCCCACCAATGGTAACCAAGTTAGAAAACACCCTGAAGTCTGTCATATTCTCAGGCCATGACTGTATGTTCAAATACCCTGAAGGAGGAAAAGGCAAACACGTGAACATAAATTATTTCAGCCATGTGTGAGTTAGGACAGGCTTAGCCTATAAAGGAAACACAGTGCCAGCTTGAGGAAAAGAAATAAATAAGGAAAGCTGCAGACTCTCAGGCTGCTCACCACCATCTCCTCCAAGAAAGAGAAGGAGAACTTGTCCTGATTTCCAAGGTGAGGACTGTTCACTCTCTGCACAAGTTGTTTTGTGCTGCACAGAACCCCAGAGAGAGCAGTTCCCCATGACTTTGACTCAGCACTGGGCTGAAATGAAGTACATATAGTTAAGCACAGGGGTAATTCCGCTTCAGTAGCAGGGCTGAGACTGTCAATTAGTGCATTTAGGAATGGCAAATAACATTCCCACAGGTGCCAGATTATCTTTGACATTAGTTAGGAAGAGATTAAGAGTTTACTTTCATTTTTAATCCCACTGGTTTGCTGAAATTCACAACTTTTGAGAGGTGAAGCAGGCTGAGCTCCACCCAGATACAATCAAGCTGAGGTGCCCAAAGGTATTTTGGTGGGGTTTTTTTGTGCATGAAATAGAACAACTTTTTTGCGTTTTCCCCACCTATACATAATCAGAAATCAAATGAGAACCCAGGGCTGTAGTATCTCCCTCGCTGTCCCCTGCATGGTGAAACACGAAGCAAGATGCCGGAAAACAATGTACTGAGTTCCAGTTCTATGACCCCATTGAAAAGTCACAAAAAATGGTACTCACTACCACCCCACACATCATACATCTGTCTTTAAATTACAAAAGCTGACTTGCAGCAGCATCTTCTGTTAGACCAAGGGAAGGAGCTGTAAAAGCAGACTGGAACTTTCAAATGCTTTCAGGTGAAGAAAATGGTTTCCCACATTTCAGCACCACTTTCCTCACATTTCCCTCTCTTGCAACACTGGTCCTACTTTGCTAACATGGGACCAAGATCCTTTGTCCACTCAGCATCTGCCATAATGAGCATCCTGTGTTCATGAGCAAAGGACAACACACTTGTGAAAATTAACTGATACTGAAGTTTTCTGTATTAAATTTTTTAAAAAATGACAGCATGATGAGCTTAATGAAAACAAGTACCCTGTGTTCTTCAGAAAACCCAACACATGACAACTATAAATGCAAAGTGAGAATTCATTCATTAGTTAACGCAGATTATAGGGGATCAGAAGCGTGTTACCTGTTATCTCTCTCACTGTTTGGAAGATATTTAATTTCTCTGGATTGATGGCAGCGATCGTATGATATGGGTCCCTGAAAGATTAAAAACACACAGTGTGACACTGCAAATAAGAAAAGATCAGGTACTCAAAGCCATACCATGTAGGAAGCAGCATTAAGGTGCTCAACACTTTGCTTTTATCAGGATATGCACCAGGCTTCTTCAGCCTGTTGTTCCTGCAGATCTGTGTCTAACTTCTCCCACATTATATTCTTGAAGGAATATAAAGGTTCAACTCATTCATGTTGCAGCAAATATTTATGCTACAGAAAATTAAGGAATTCTAAACAACCATGAGTTACCTTCCTAAAGGAAATATGAATTTTCAGTGTTTTTTCCAGGAATGGTACATCTGTGATACTGTATACTAGGACTAACAAAGCTGCTCCTGAAAGGAGTGACAAGCTGCAAGCAAAACAAAGCTAAGAGCATGCCAGCAGTTCCTGACACATGGCATTTAAAGGGCACGCTTTTTAGAAGGTGTTGAACAAGGAACTTCTAAAAGTACTTGCCAAGCAAGTTTGTCAATGAGAAATGAAATAACCTCCAAAACTTAAAATTTTAAAGTTAGATATGCCATAGTGTAAAAAGATGACGCTGACCTCGATTTTGAGAGCACCATCATTTAGTAAATGTTACTTTCCTCCCCTATTTAAAAAGTCAACCAGAAGCTTAAACCAAGCAAAAATTCTTCTGCGATGGCATGTTATGGTATTTCTGTGTGTCTTCTGAGAGTAGGAAACATCCCCAATAAATATGGAGCACGCATTTCCTCCTCTCCCTCTTCTGCTTTCCAAGAGACTGCATTCTCGGAACTGAAACACGCAGGTGATCCACCCGGCTGTCTTTGGGGACAGGCCTCTGAAGTCTGTGAGGTGCCAGACTGATGGGGTCACCTCTAACCACCCTGGGGTGACTCCAGCCCAGCAGCAACAAAATGAGTTTAGAACCTTAACAAAAAAGCCCAGTGGACCACAGAGACATCAAACACATGCTCTTTTAACAATGTGGGGCTCTCAGAAAACTAAATAATAAGTTTTGACTACCTAACAGGAACACAGCACTTTGCTTTCAAAATGCATTACTATCAAAAAAGGAAAACCTTTGCCTGCAATAAACATGAGGCAGCTGAATTTCACCTCTAAATTCTGAAGATAAAACAGCTTTAAAGATGCAGAAATAACATTAAACCCCTTAAACCCCTTAAACAGCCAAAGGTCTGATGTTTTATCAACATATAAAACTGCAGAATAATGTATCTCTTAATTAGTATAAATAGTTGTGTATAAAAACATTAATAATTACATATATATATTTACATAAATTATAACAAATGCACAAAGACTTGAAGTTCAAGTGCTCAGAAAAGAAATACAGAACACAGGATCAAAAATAGGACAGGATCAATTGCAACAGCACAGTTTCCAATGAAAACAACAAAAAAATATCCTCTCCCACTATCAAAAGTCTTCCAATTCCCCAGAGAACCAGACTTTAAGTCCCTACAATCTAAAACACTAAAAATTCATACTCTAAAATCTGCAGTTCACTGTGAATAAATGAATTTGTAACAAAAGTCATGTAAAAGTTGGAGAGGAAATAAGATTGTTGTTTCTCTATACTGTCCATTTATATAACAAACTACTTGTGTAGCAAGTGTTGTTTTTTAAATTTCCCTTCCATATTGCTGGTTTGCAAAATGTAATTGAAACTTTAAATAAAAAAGCTGTTCCAGAAATATAAATATTTTCATTCATTCTCAAATTTTCTTCTCTTCTTTTAACATATACTAAGGTAATTCATGCTGTAGAAAAATTTAGGATTGCAGAACTCAGTGCCCTCATACTTTAGGCTTGTTGAAGTGAGTTTTCTTCATCAAGAATGAGACACAAAGTGCTACATAGTTTCAAAATCACACGTCCTACTCTTCTGTAAAATACAATAGAGTATTTTAACTTTCTGCTTATAGTCCAAATTTAGATATTTTTCAGACAAGTACAATTTTATTCAAGGTTGGGTTTGATTCTTTTAATTTAGACATGTTTTTTAATGAGCTAATATAACTTTTCCTGCAAAAGCAGTTCTTATACTCGAAATTAAATTTCATGTAATGCACTGGATTAATCCATACAAAATTGCTCATGGGCTCTAGCTGCTTGTCTTGCATTTATTTGATTTTTTCCTGTCCTGTGAGATTTAACAAGTTTCCATCCAGCCTCTCAGTGGGTCATTTGGCCAGAGCAGCGCCATGTTACATGTGACACTTTGAGGTTTTTCTGGACCTATTACAATGAGCAAAATTTAAACCAAAATACTGGATTTATACACCAATGAATTCTTTGTGCCTCTGCAACTGAAACTTAAACAGATTCTTCAAAACTGATTGACAAGAGGCCAGCTTTTGTGCATGTGTGTGCACTGATAGTCACTCAGACTATGACAAGTTATACCAAGCGAGGCTGTCTCTCTGCATATTCTGCATATTATTCTGCTGGCCATACAAAATTTAAACAAACTCATGGAAGGTAACTTCCCTTTCTCCTTTCTGTTCTCTAATCAGCCTTTACTGTAAGCCAGTATTGAGGACCTCATAAAATAACCAGAGAATCATAGTTGTCTTTTCTCTTTTTAGTGCAAACAATTAATCCATCCTTTCTTTTCCTAGAGGTTGAATCTTAAGAATCAAGGCAATGGTTTTCTTCACAATGGAAGGCAGAAAACTAATTTATCCTGGATCTGCGATTGCATAAAAGAAGCCTGCAGCCATCATTAAGAGGTGGATGCAATTGGTTTCAGCTGGAACCATGACATAACATTTTGTCACTTACCCATGAATCCCAGTGACAAGGAAGATAAGGTTGCCATTGATCTTGGTACAGTTTACAAACTTGTCAATGTTGCTGGAATCCACCGTCTGAGCTGACACCAAACTCCCTGTCCCAATGCCATCACATGCTGCCAAAATAAGGAGCTTGTTTAAAGAACTAGAGGAAACAAGTACTGAATCAGAACATGTTGACCTTACAGACACGAGTCTTCATCTCATTCAGCAGAAGGGTGTAAAAACAGCACCCTTGACCCATGTTCCCAAAGAAGCACATGCCAATTTAAAACAAACATTGAGCTGCAGTACCTGCCACAGAACCCTGGCACACAGGTTAAGGTGTTTCACACGGGATATAAAGGCGAGTATCAACCACACAGAGTCACACCACACAAAATCCCACTCAGCCCAGCCTTCTCACTTCTTGGTGCACTGCACACTGCAGAAACTGAGGGGCCCTAACACTGCTGGCTCCAGAGGTCTCCTTCTCTGGTGGATTTGTGAACTTAACCATCCATGCCATAAGGCCCTTTAAAAGGTCGTATAAATAACTTGTTATTTATCAGCTCAACCAGCAAGTTACTGGTGCCTGCAGAAACTCTGGCAGCCAGTGAGGAAACTTCTCTGTGTAGCCTTTCTATGTAATTTAGCTGCATTTTCTGGGACATGGGATGCATCCAGGAACGAATCCCTCATGACTTCAACCATATAATGTATTCTGTCTGCCTAACTGGGCTCCTCTAACGGCAGCTACCAGCAGAAGCCTTTACAAACATGTGATAGCTTTCCTCCTGAGAAAGTGAGGAATTCTATACCTGTGTTTTCATGCATAAAACTATCTAGTCAACAACAACAACTATTTACCACAATTAAGTCAGATGTGGCTTCCATTAGGACTGAAAAGTGGCATAGGCACATGTAGGAAAATTTATGGTGCTTTGCTCCACAGACCTTCAAACGGAGCAGAATGTCTCTTTGCTGGAGTCTAGAACAGCAAAGTAACCTACAGATTTCAGTCTTCTCAACAGAACCATCACTAATCTGTGTTTTAGACACTGAGAAAGGAGGTAGAAGATTCTGGGAAAGCAGAGAAAGAGGAAGGAAATGGAAACCTAATGTTGTACTGACAAATATGAGACATCCCAGACATTGAAGTCAGGGTTTTTTGCATGGCCCCCTTTGGAATGACAAAAGGACAATGCTAAAACACCTCCAGGAAACAGAAAAATAGTTTGTCATTAAAATAACATAGTGAAGAATTATCTCAGATTTCTCTAAAACCAACAGAGAAATCCCCTTCATTTGTATCTAATAAAATGTAATTGGTTTAGCTATATTACCATTACAACTTAATAAATTTTCACTCTATTGTATGTGCTTGACACACAACCTACATAGCTCAAAGTTTTGTGGGTATTCAAAGGCTATTCATATTCTACAACACACTCATGAAGGGCAATTCATGCCAAAATAACACCCTGTACAGACTACATTCAAGAAAATTTATACTGAACTACTGCCTACCTTTAGGACAAATGTCAGTGCAGGGCTTGCACATCTTAATACCATTTTCTTCAACCTCCATCTTGGAGCTCGGACATGCCCGGACACAAGAGCTGGAATCTACCACAAAGTTATCTGAAAAGAAAAAGGAGATATTCGCAAAGAGTGAAAAAAAGTTGTCACATGTTTTTGAACTCTGTCAATACCTACTGTTACCTTAGCCCTTTCCCAGTGACATTAACATTCAGAGTTCTGTGTTTTCAGGAGTGTATAAGCAAAATAGGCACGTTATCAGAGACTTATAAAAATACATGAATTGTCAGGCTTGATCCCTCTTTCTCCCCCAGTTTGGCTTTATTATTATTTGTAAGAAAAAAAAAAGTTACAGTAATTGGAGAGAAATAAAGCAAGATGGTCTGTCCTTTTTCATGCACACACAAAAATAAACATCTAGGATAAAACAGTGCACAAGACAATTACAAGTACTTCAATTTTTTCCCTGTAAAACAACCGCCAAAGGGAATATAGACTGATCCTACCTAACTAAAAGCTTAATACTGATAAGAAAGGGAAAAAAAAGAGGTAAGTGTTCAATGATGTATTTGGGCAAAGAATTATATCCCTTACAGTGCATGATATAAGGTTCTTAACAAACCAATCTTGCTTCAACAAACCTACCACTATTACAGGTAGAACCAGGCCCTGGTGGTCACAGCCCCTGGCTGCTGTCAGTCCTCCACAGAGATTCAAAATCGGGATTTTGGGTTGGGGTGAATTATAGCTCCATTTAATATAGATCACCCATCCTTCTTACATGTAATTTATGGATAAAATAATTAATGCACAACTGTAAACCTTCAAGGAATGAAAGGGAGAGCAAGAATACTATCTCCTTTATTATTCTTTCCAATTAAACCAGCAGATTCAAAGACTGTGTAAGTGATGGCCCTATAATTTTTTCTGTTACTTGTCATCATCTGGCTGATATTTCAGAAGCATGTGGGGTTTACATGCATGGGATTCTTCTTTTTTTAACCCCCTCTTCCCCTCTAATTTTACTCTGTAGTTTTAAGATGGCATTGTTGTCAGTATGAAAAGTTTATTCCTCATTGAGACAGAACTGCTTAGGGTAACTTTCTGTCAAATCATCATTATTCCAAGTTAGGGGCATCAATATCATGAAAGCATTTGGTGCCAGGTGCTGGTGGTGGACTGTTATTTTTCTGAAACAGAAATTAATACCTTTTTACAATCCCACTATTTTAACTATTTATTTCCATGGTTTTGGAATTTGCAAATACCGATCTAAAGCATGAGTGTAGCAAGCAGTTGACCATGAAAACAGAAACCACCTTTCTTTAGGAAAATCACTCTAGGATACTTGGGGACTGTCAGCAGCACAGAATGCCACTGCCTTCAGTTATCACCTGACTGAGTTATTACAGGCTTCAAGCACATGTGGAGTGATTGGAGAGACTGTGCTCTGCACTCAGCTCTCATTCTCTCCATGTTTTCAAGGCTCCTGAAATGCAACTCCAACCTCCCATCACTGCAGGAGAAGGCAGGTGGCAGGGCAGACAACGCAGCACTTACGCGGGCACTTCTTGACGCAGAAAGCCCCATAGGTGTACTTGGCGTTGTGATTGTGCTCCAGCTGGAAGGTGGTGGGGTTGTACACAAAGGTCTGGGGGCACTGTGTGACACAAGCACCACTGTCATTGAAATTCATACAGGCCTGCAAAACAAGGGAGACAAAAAATATTGAATTAAATCATATAGCTGCTTTAGGTTTTTTTTTTGTTGGTGTAAAAGATGGCTTTGATTGTTCAGACTTGCCGTGACAGTGAGGAATGTGATACAGAGCTCTTTAACATTCACTTTGGCTACTTGGATTTTTGCCAGGATCTTGGCAAATATGTGACTTTTCAAATTAGGGAGTTCCGTGAGCCTCCTTAATTGGCAACAGTTGCCTGTTACAACACTTCCTACAAAACCAAAACAACACTGTAATTTGTTTCATAACTACTCACAATCAACTAATTCTCAACTTGATAGGACATTCTAAAACTGCCAAGAGTGAGCAGCTATTTATCATCATCTGAGCAAATGCTAATGACTTTTTCAGAGGTCCAACCCTTTAGATTTCTTCCAGCATGAGTACATCATCCAGCTGAAAACTGTAATTCCCAATTAGGAAGCAAGAGGGATAAGAACTTCTTTTGAGCTAGCACAGGAGGGGGCCGTTTCCCTAAGTGGCAAGTTTAACAAGGTCAGTTGCTTCACATGCTGAGAGAGGAAAATAGGACTTTGTCCCACTTAGCATTCAGGCTCTGCCACGCACAGCTGACAGAGGACAGGGCCCTGACAAATGAAGAGGCGAGTGTGTGGATAACAAAAGTAATGGGATGCAGGGAAAACAATTGACCATGCAAGGTGGGTAATTAGGAATAGAAAGGCCCACCGATTTTGACATTCCTTATCAGCACACATCATGTCTATGGTTTTAACCACAGATTATAAGAAAACTGTTGGAGTAATTTTCACAAAGCATACCATGAATGAAAAATTTGTATGAATATGAAAGCTGTAGCCTGGCTTAGATCCTTCTAGCAGTTTAAGCAGCCACTGTTATTGAGTATTGCCTTCCCACAAACCTGTCATCCAGGCTACTTAAGAAGTGTTAGTTTAGGAGTGAATCCTTCTGGTCTTTCTCCAGGTTGTTAAAATACAGATGGTTGTGTATCTTTAAAGAGTCAACACGTATAACAATAATATGTGTCCTGTCCCCTTGCCTCCTGGGCTGGAACTGAGAGAAAAAAGATTCCTCTTTTCTGCTGATTTTACTAGCAGTCCTTATCTCCATTTGAATGAGGACCAGCTGGACCATGGGACCTGTCATGCTGGAAGATTTCAGAAAGGAGAGTCTAATAATGTATCCAAGGACAAAATCTGCTGCTGAAAGGGACAAGCGGGGAGATCCATGATGAAAGCACTGTCTTACATGGAGCATGTGCTAAGAAAAACTGCTGATCCTGTCTTTCCTGGTCCTTTAAAATGCTGATTACAAAACCTGCCAGTTTTTTTCACAGAAACAGATTTTTTTTTTCCTTACAAAGATAAACACTTTACTCAGAACTGGATGGGAAGTCCACTCGAGGAGTAGGGTTGTGTCACTTTTCTGGTTCCACTAGGCAGTCAACCAGGCCCTCCTACACATTTCAAGTTCTAGACCCAGTTTGAATCTGAGATAAAAACATCAGTAAAACTTTGCTTTAGCATGTTTGCTTGCATTTATGTCAGATGATGATTACTGTCTTGCTTTTAGAACTGAATATGCAAATAACTGGATGGCAGCATATGGAGGAGGATGGATGAATTTTATCTACAGATATTAAAACCATATTTAGAACAGGATGCTGTTGCAAGATGCCATAATGCTCTAAAGGATTTGTCATGCTTCATAAGCTATACTTTTGCTTATTAATAAATACTAATTTAGTTTGTTTCCTCAACCCACTTCTTATATGTTGACTTAAAAGGTACTCCATCATGTACGTGACAATTCTCTGGTAACAGGTCAGCAAATGCATAAAGTAAAGCACACCAATACTCCTTGGAGATATGGCAATTCTCGGGAAAAATTCATCTGGAAGATCTGGGAACTTTTAATTTATGACTGAAACGTTTTATATACATTTGTAATTGCTTCGATAATATATGCAAATTTCTAGCATTTTGTGCTAAATGCTGCTAATTTGTGAATAAAAGCACAGGGAAATACACAGAGAAAAAACAAAATTCTGTGTCTCAGCTGAAAGCTAGGCGCAGTTGTCTATAGCCTAAAGGGTTACACTTTTCACCCACTGTGTCTAAGCAAGTAATGACTAGTCCTGAAAATTGCCAGACCCCTGCTGAGTTTCTTTTACATTGCTCTGGGGCCAGAAGGGAATGAGAATAAACCCTGGATGCTTCTCTGCTGTATCAGAACAAACACACTAGTTGATTTTTAACATACATATTTCCACGGCTGCCACAATTCAGGAAGTCTAACTTTCAGGCTGCAGCATTACACAACTTATGCTGCCAATAACTTGGCCTTAACCTTTGAAAACAGTTACCTCAACACATCGGCTCTGAGGATGTTCCTCAAGGCTCATTTGGGAACAATGACTGCATTTTTCCTCTTCTTTTTACCTATTTATTTGTACATGGCACAAGAAAGAATGGTATTTTCCTATTTCTCTAGTTCAAAGCCAACAGAGAACTTCCAGGACTGTTGGGTCAGCCATACCATTTGTGCTGAGCATCTACTTTGTGAAAAGACACAGAGAACAGCTTCAGTAAATCTTGTTGGTGGCTAAGTCAGGCCACCACTACACTTCATCAGTGGCCAAAGAACAGCATTTAGTGTGTGGTTTTGAAGCACAAAACCTATCACTATCAAACAGTTGGGGCCAGCCAGGGTAAGATTCATTTTTGCCAGTTCATTATGAGTCACTTGCCCACAGTTTCAAATTGCATGCAATTTTCCATACCCTCCTCCCAACCCCACCTAGCAGCCAACTTCACAGGTATTTGTCTCTTCGAATAGGTAGGTACATTTGAAAACCCACCTCTCTATGCAGGTTCTAATTCTGGGCTTCTTTAGACCTAGGTTTGCTTCCCCTGAAACCGTTAGCAAAACTTGTCTCATTGACCCAGTGTGATGAGCTACACATTTTTTGAGATCAGTTTTGGTTTCTAAAGCTGCTAAAATTCTTAGAAATTATGGATTAGAAACAAGACAGATTTTCTAAAGGCCTGGATATTTAGACTATGTATTTTTTAAAGAAAAAGCCATTTCTTCTTTCCATCTGAAGCACACATGTAGTAACATGCATTTGAGGGAGAGCATTTTGGGAACCACTTTCCTTCCATCTCCATGAAGAAGCATGCCCAGTAAAAACACTGTATTTAAATTAAGTCTGGCAGAAACAGGGAATGCCTTGCACAGAGAAGCTAAATAGTATTCTTGACTTTCATATGAAAAGTACACAGAGCACTAATAAAAACCATGTTCAAATGTAATGACAAATACTTCTAAAAATTTGCTATCATCTCTAAAAGCTAATTTTGGAAAAGAAAAAGATAAAAATCACAGAGATAAGCATTTTAATGGTTCCCAACCTGTATTTACAAATCTCATAGATCTGTTAATGGGTAATATTAAGTAGATAAATGTTAATAGAATATGAAAAATACTAAACGCTAAAATTTGCACCCCGACTTTGCGAGTGTGCACTCAGTACATTAAAAGGGACAAAACTGTGAATTTCATGGGTTAAAGCAATAAGAATCTGCGGAGTGGCTGGCAGGAAGAATAAAAAGAATGACACGTACAAAGCAGTCGGTGTCCTTGGGTCCGTAGCAGCCCCCGGCGCACTCGCGGTGGCAGCAGTCGCTGACATAGGGCCCATAGCAGCGTCCATCACACTGCTCTGCGCACACGGTCTTCGTCACTGCAGGGGCAGGGAAAGGGACAGCGTCAGACACGGGGCTAGGCAGAGAGCTCTCCGGCTGCTCCCTGAGCTAAACACCCACAGCGGGCTGGAAAAACCCCCACGGAGTGAGGGGACTGCCTCAGTGCTGCTGACGCTTGGATCCAGAATGCCTGCACCACACCTGTATCCAGAATATCTGTAGGACACCCGTATCCAGAATGTCTGCAGGACACCTGGACCCAGAACGTCTGCTCAACACCTGTATCCAGAATATCTGCAGGACACCCGTATCCAGAATGTCTGCAGGACACCTGGACCCAGAACGTCTGCTCGACACCTGTATCCAAAATATCTGCACAATACCTGTAACCAGAAAGCCTGCACGATCCCCTCGTTAGGAACACACGTGTTGCTCAAGGACTGCGGAGAAGGAATTTTTAGTGTGCCCTCTTACCCTTGAAAATTCATGGGGAATGTTACTTTCAAATCATTAGTTTTTTAAAACAGGATATGACACTCCCTCCACCCCCCGAAAAATAACACAAGAGCCCACCAGTTGCATGTGAGTTTTCCCCACAAAGAACAGCAACATGGAGTAAATGAGTGAAATTCAGAGTGAGACCACCGATGTCACAGCCGTATGCTGCCCTTGATGGCAACCCATTTAACAAATGGGAACAGAACAGACTGCAACCTTGGAACACATTTGGAAACGCCACTCGCTGTTTCTAAATAACGTAATCCTGCCTTCATTCACTAGAAACAACTAGATCTACCAGCTGGGTTGTGGTTCCACACCACTCGGGGCTTAGTCCTGTGCAAAGAACAGTCACCCTGTGGAGCATCTGCCTCCCCTCCCTCACTCAGCTATAACATTTATCTTTATTTTATGGAAAAATAAATTAATATTATCCAAACTATACCAACCACCACTGCCTACCGTGCTGTCAGCTGTCTTTTGATAAAAGCTGGGATGATACACTTCTGCAATTAACCTTTGACATCTATTTGTTTAAAAGCATTTAATTACTTCTCTATGAAAAACACTTTTCAGGAAGCAAGAGAAAACAAAATTCCATCCAACTTTCTGCTCAATTCTACTATTTTAATGTATAGGTAACTCTTTTATAAGTACATTCTGATCCAAAATCCCTTCACTACTTGCCAGAAATACTTAAGGTGATACTGAAGCTTCTTGCTACATACAGTATTTATTTAGGACATAAAAATGTAAATAACTAAACAGAAGTTTTTGTTTATAATCTATGGAATAAAACAATGCACTTTTAGAGCAACTTCATCTTGCTGATACCGGAGGGAAGCCCTCAGACAGAAAAGGCTTTTGTGCCTTGTGCAATCTAATTTGAGAAATTTGGGAAATTCTTTGAAGGTGATTGCTGTCAACACTACCTGAGAAGCACATTAAAAAGATGTGTTTATTTAAGTTACAATATTGATAAACATTAAGACAGATGTGAAACAATGGCACCTGTGTCTGTGTGCCACCAGCACACTGTGGAGACAGTCTTGGCTCATGAAAATGAACAAATACCTTCTCTGTGACTGTGTCTTGTTTTCCACCAGCTCAGGATTTGCACCGGACCGGGCACTGTGTGCCTCCCAGAGAGGCAAAGCCCAGCCTTACCCTGGCTTGAGGGAGGGCTGCCATTCCCAGCGGCTCCCCCTTAGTGGAGGGGCGCAGAGGCTGTTCAGGTCACTCCACCCCACAACTCGAACTGTCTGCATTCACCTGTGCCACTGCCCAGGGGAGCAGCTGGTCCCGGAGCCAAGGGGACACCACCCAAGTGCTCTGCCTCCCTTTCAGCACGGCACCTCACGTTTTGACATGGCCACAGCCACCTTCTGCCTTGTGGCTGCGCCTCAAGGCCATGCACGGAGCCCACTGTTAAATGCATTCCTTGCTGCTGCCCCACAGCTATTGGACATTTTGCTTAAACCTGGGAAGTTTTGGTGTAAAGCCCCTCTGTGTGGATAATCAGTGCGAGCCACCTAACTAATTCACCTCTGATTTATTTACCCCAGAACCAGCTGCTGTTGGGTGTGGGCCATGATGTCCACCCTGTCCATGGAGCCACTGGTTCTCCATGGAGGAGGGACAGAGGCAGAGCTCAGTTGGTTGGAGCATGGTGCTGATAACACCAAGGTTTTGGGTTTGATCTTCAGATGGGCCATTCACATCAGAGCTGATCTGGAGGAACATGGTCCTCTCTTCAGCACAATACTTGCACTGGATGCCGTCAAAAAGCATATTTTGCTTCTGGTTGGACACCAGCTCGAGGAGGGTCTCTACCACGCTGCTGGTAGAGAAAAAACCACCACTGTGGTTTTTTCTGAAGCAAAATTAATAATTACAGCAAAGGTTTGTCGCTGTTCTTCCCCAGTTATTTATTTTCCAGGGAAAACAAACAGTGCCAACAGAAAGGACAACACGTTGTTCTAGGAAGAGGCCAGAACATATCATATCTATCTCCTGCTTCACTGTATGCCATATTTGCATTATAGCTGCTATTGAAGGTCCAGGTCTGAGGAGAACCTGTCAGGTGTCTTCAGTGGCACCACACGCCCTAAGACATTAATGAGCTTAGCGGGCTCTGAGTAATCTTAAGGACTCATATTTAAGACACTTTAAAAGGAAGGATTTTCCCCAACACAAAACAAACACAAGGCAATTCTGTGTATTGTCTGAAGGCCTGAAACAATCTGATTGCTCAGATGCCAATAAACATCATTCATCAGTTCAGCTTCCTGCAATCATTCTCAAGGGGTAACCGCACAGACAATACACGTAGCTGCACTGGTTTCAAAAGATAACAACGTTTTCCCCCCAAACACTTTCCTCCAAATACAATCAATTGATTTTATAGCTGTAACTCAAGACCTATCTGAAAGAGCAAATTATAAATATTAACCAAAATGTCAAACTACATGGCATTTCAGGTGCCAGGTACTCATATCTTCACCCAACACAACCGTGAGGAGAGCCTCACTAACCACAGCTGAGACCCCAACCTTCAAAGCAGACCTTTTGAGCGTCAGCACAACTACCTGCCCGGATTCCTACAGATCATGTGTGTGATTCCAAGAATTTGGAGGGTTCAACTACACAGAACTGTCACAGCTAGGGCTAGGACCAAAGGACAAATACCAAAGTCCAGAAAAATGTGCCTTGCATTGAGATGGATTTCTGGGTGAGTCTGTCAACATCTCCCAGTATTTCACAGCAATAAGCTGTGTTGGGAATGGGGCGAAATGACCACCTCATGTATGTGTGCAAATCATCAGTCTCCTTTATATTTTCCTCTCATCTTTAATTGTGTCAGGACACTATAAATCTATGAAGGAAAAAATGAGAAGTAACTGAAATCAATGAAAGTGTTACAAACATGCAAAGTTATTAGAGCAATACAAGGGTTTTAATTAAAGATGCCGGCTTCAAGCAGAAATGCTGGGTTTCCCTGATTGATCCCAGCTGCTGATTCAGCTCTTTCCGTGTGGCCCACCAGGCTCCTGCTCACCTTTTGCTGCTCTAATTTGGCACCTTCTCCTCAGCAACACCAGCTGCACAAGGAGAGTATAAATACAGTTGTGCTCAGTCCACACTCCTGTACACACACAGCGTCAGAGAGCACTTGACATTTGCTAGATGTTTCAGGTTTCAGGTTTGATTTATAGGTTATATTTGTCTTTTTGCATTCCCTTAGTTGGGTCTACATTCTAATTTAGATTGTTGTCTTTTCAGTTACCTTGTTGTCTTTTCAGCTCTTTTGGAAAAAGAGCATAATCTGTCACTTTAACAATGTATCGAATTGTAAAAGTTTCAATTTCCACATGAAACTCTTAACAGACATGAACAGCAAAAATATTAACAACCTAACCATAGATTTTCAAATTTGATTAGTGACTTCCAAAAGCATTTATTATGATTTTATTTAAAATGGTTTACATTCTATTCAGCATGTGCCCAATACGCTTTGAAAAATAGAGTCTTTTAAAAAGTAATTTCACGTTAGCCTTTCCTGACACTGATAAGTTATATAATCTAGATTTCAAATTCTTCCTATTAATAGGATCTTCCTATTAACATCTATTAATATTTTAATTATAAAAGAAAAAAGGATTGCTAACTGTGTAAAACAGCACCCTGGAATTTCATCTTCTCTACCTCCTAACAGAACAGCTTGGCTTAAATTTCCTATTAATTGTCTTCTTAAATACATGAATTTTCTTGTCACATCTAGAGAGATATTAGAACAGAGTTAGATGCAGATGGTGTTTCAGACAGAGCTAGCAACTAAGACATTGCTGGAAGGCAACATAAGAAGCAGCTAGGTAGATGATATTCATGAAAAAAACAAAGGGATTTAGTTTTTTTCCATATGTAATTTGAAATGAAAGACACGGATTAAGATCTTTCATTTTTTTTATCCTTTCCCAGGAAAATAATTTAAATCTTATCTTGGGAGGGGGGCTCATTAGAATATCTTGCTTCAATCCTCAAAAAAAAAAAAAAACCAAAATTACCGAAATGCAGCTCTGAGTTGTTTCCAGGATCAAAATGGTTTGGCACTGGGATGTAGCACTGCTGGAGTATTTTCCTACATGTGTTGGAAAGACATGCATCTCCAAGGTGAGGGGTTTAAGGTAGACACAATGTGCACAACACCACTCATCCTGTCTCCAGCTTGTATCTAACAACATTTGTGTGCCCAAAAGCCAGGCATGTCTTTTAAAGTCAGATATGAAGGCAGCGAAAGCATAGTCCCACTTGAGTTTTTATGTTTTGAGTCCCTACTCAAAATCTCCCTCTGCTTTACTCAGTTTGCAGGAAACACATTGTGAGAAAATCCAGTGAAGAAATATCCTTTGCCAGCCTTTTCCTTCAATCATGCTGCTTGTTCAAGGTGCAGAGAGGTCATGGAGGCAAAGAGGAAGTCTGTGATGTAAAATTCATTCCTGTCCCTGACAATCAGAGGCTGCAGAGTGGGTTTGAGGGTAAGGGGATGTGGAGTAGCTACTCAGGTAGAAGAGTGTGATCTGTGTATCTCCCTGAAACTTAGATGCGTGGTGGCTTTCCCTAGTTTATTATTTTGACCCCATGGCTGTGCCTTAGTCTGTCCCCATGGTCTGGATTTGTGAGGGCAGCCACTGTGAAGGAAGGGAGAGCTGTCGCTCCTGGAGCCAACCTTCCGTGCAGCCCTGCTGAGCTCCTGCCTCCCCAGCACCGCAGATATGCTTTTCTCTCCCTGGTATTACTACAGTAATCCACCAAATCAGTTCACTTATCTGAGAGCAGTGCTTTGTAGAGGCTGAGACCATGGGAGCTGATCCTGCCACATGGACCTCTGAAGTTACACAGCTGGACTGGCCATGAGGCTGGAGACACAGCCTGAACCAGCTTCATGGGCTCCTTATGGAACATAACTGCCAAGATTTTAAACTATTCTTGGATAAGCTAACCACTGAAGGCCTCAGTAAATCTACTCATGTTTGGATGGATTATGTAGCTTCTTACAAAGTTACTAGTTTTAATAGACAAACAAGCTTCTCATTAGGACAGAGAAAAAAAAACAACGTTAATTCATTCTAACCATGATATAAAATAATTTGGTCAGCTAGGGTTTAAGTCCCTTTCCACTAACTTCTTAAGCACACAACCCAGGATCTACTTCTTTTCCTGGTAAGGAGCACTGACTTCCTCGGGGCCTTCATAAAGACTGCCAGCAAAGGAAGGAGATGTCCTAGCTGAATTCAGACAAAGAAGAATCTGCTCTCCATCACTGTACCTTACTCCTACAATATGTCCTAAGGGGTTTTTAACCATGCCTGCAGATAAAGCACAATATGAAGCAGTGATACAAGAACAGGTTAACTCTAGCAGAGCTGTAACTGTGAGCAGCTTCTCCAGAAGAATCAGCTGATGCTCCTAAAGGGAAAGCAGCTCCTAGTAGAGTGGCAGAGCCTCTGCAGATACATAGCTCTGTCCCCTGGGTCAGCAGGGCAGCTTGGATTTCCTGCTCGGACTCATCAGACATTCACCTCAAGCTGTTTGCCTGTTCTAACTCCATCCTATCTCTCACTCCAACTAGTCAAAAAAAAAAAAAAAAGCAGCATCACTGCACTGTTCCTACCAAGTCCCAGGAGAGAGGCAGATGACTCTGGGGTGACTCTCCTCAGCTCAGAGCTTAGTTGGGGGTTTGCCTGGGACTGGCTCATTTGTCACAGTCCTTCCTCCCATTTACAACTCAGCCAAGGAAACAAGCCCAAGCTGGAGGAGTGTTCTCTGGGGGAGCTCCCAGCAACCACTTCATTTCCCAGGAAGAGGGATTCCAGTAAAAGCAACTGGTTTGCACCCTTGTAAGCAGGAAAAAGAAAAAAAACTTGTAGGAAAAGACAGCTCTCAATTTTCTCCTCTTTTATTATCTCCTAATATTGTGACTATACTTCTAGCTCTTTAGTGCCTATGAGAAGGAGCTGAAAGCACATGAAGAAGAAACTCATTTTAATGCTCTCTAAATTCAACAAGACAGACAAACATTGTGAGTAACCCTTCACTTACTACTTCCTTCACAAAAGAACTATTATTCTCTCTTTAGTACAACTCAAATACATTCTGAAGTTATTATAAAGAGAACAGTTGTGCAAGACAACTAACATTCCCAGGCTACCACTGAAATTAACAGAGTATTTTGGCATCAGGAACTTTGCAGTGTCAGGTGGTCATTAATGATCTCCAAATCTGCCCCGTAGTTTTACCTATTCCTATGGTATTCATTTCAGTGTATTCCAAAATAATTGTCAATATTCTCAAGAGCTGTCCTCCATGTTGCCACCAAGTAGAGAAAAGAAAATCCAAGTTAGCATAAGCAGTTTTAGAAAGCCCAAGAGAGGAAAGAAAAATATCATTCACATGGGTGGAAAAAAAGCAGATCATCTATTGGTAAAAACATACGGAAAAAACCCCTTGTATATTTTAGAGTTATACTGAACCCAGAATTTATAGTATCCCTTCACAACTGAAAGAAAAAAACATGTAGGATCTCTGCTACATTGTTTTCCAGTTCTTTGTTTCTCACTCTTACACACTTACAGGTCTGGCAGTGATTCTCTGTTGGTCCCCAGCACCGTCCTGTGCAGGACTTGTGGCAACGACCACCTGCAGGACAGACAGAAAGAGAGAGATTGGAAATGTGGCTTCCTTTCATGCCTTTAACATCCAGCAACTGCGGAGGACGAGAGTCCATCTTGTCTTTGGAAGGTTTTTATGCTTTAGCAAGGTTGAAACAGTGCCTGTAAAGAAGGCCCAACTAAATAACCAGACGTGGTGTCAAACTTACATGAAATACAGGTAGTTATCTAAATGCTTTATACCCTAAATACCTTTTTGCTATGCATAATGACTGGGACATTTTAAAACAAAAAGAAGTATGAGCAAGTCTGGAGGACTGAGGAACAATGTCATCACTCAGTGCTATCACTGTTGCTTCCCACAGCCTATGTAAGACCTGATGATTCCTCCACAGGAGAGACGGCTGTGCTGGAAAGGCTACACAGCTACCTACTTCCTGTCCAATTTCATCTGAACAATGGATCACTCCGCTCAATGCCTTTGGTTAAAAGCCACCCCTGTTCCCCACAATCTTGCATGGTCTGCATGTCCGATATTATGGGAAGGGAAATGTGCCCTGTGCAACCACTTAACCCCAGTGACAGCAAAGCTCACAGGACCTTCTGTTTTCTGGCTGCTGGTTCTTTAGTTGCCTCTGGTCGTGCTTCAGAAGGAACTTCATGTTCCTTCAGACCTTGGACGTGATGCTTTGCATCATCTTTCCACACGCTGATAGGTTTAGTCCTTGAAGAAAAAGAATTTTAGGTGCTTTCACTGTAAAATAGAGCTGGAAGAAGTGTTAGCAGTGGTAGGTTTTGTAAACTAGCTAGTAATTAGTGACTAAAATCCACTTGGGCTGAAGTGGAAGTTGAGTTCACATGTCATAGCAAAATGCTGACCCTCTGTGAGAGGGAATGGCAAGCAAGGAGAAGAGCTGGAATGTTTTCTGGCTGCACTTTAGCGCCACTGGACAGAGCGCTCAGACAGTCCCACACCAGCCTGGGCTGTGAGGGAATGGAGACTGCATTCCATGGCTGCCATGTGGACACGGCCAAAGTCCAGGCACACTCCCAGGTGTGGCAGTGCCTGGGGGCAGGCAGGCAAGCCCTTCGCAAAGCCAGAGCTGATGGGATGAGCCGAGACACCCAACATAAAGCTTGTGGAAGGCTATACACAGTTCTTATCGCTGTGCTTCCGATTGCGGGAACCCAACCTCATGTTTGATTAAACTTTTATTCATCACTGAATACTGCTGAGATTCTGTCAAGTGAATTTCCCCTTTGACCCTGACCCAGGTTCAATCCTTTCAATTGTGTATTAACAGCTGCTGCTGCTAGCACTGCTCTATTACACTAAATCAAACACTTGCCACATGCCCTGATGGGAGACGGCATCGGAGAAAGTGCAAAATGTCTCTCAGCTAAGGCTGGATTACCCTAAAGACAAAACCTGTTCCTCTGCTAGCAGTGTGCTCACACCTGCAAGATGTTACAGAGCTGAGCAAACCCACTGTGATGGTCGCATGAAGTCAGACTCTCTCACTAATTTTTCAAAGCCAGCATTCCTCGGCATTCCTGGTGCTATTGATGATGCTGCCTGGTAATTACCACACTGAATGCCAACTACCTTGTTAAAACTACCAGCTCCTTGTTGCATTCATGTTCATTTAAAGCAATTATACTTGGGAAACATTGTTGCTGAAATCACCAGCACATAATTCGCTGTCATCTTCTACCATCTGTTTATTTAGATCACAAATGTACTATAACTACATAAATGCAAACTCATTCTGGCTGACAGGGAGGGCACTCCATCTGGCATGAATAATGCAACTTTAATCAGTAATAACGATTATTATGATTATTAAGAGACTACTGGAACCCTGCACAGAAAGCAAATACATCCACATCGATTTATAAGAATGGAAGTTTAAAACGGCGAGGTAAACAGCAAATTAAAAGAAGAATTTTAGCAGATGAGGCTTGATAAGATACAGGTTGTTAGCTGATTTTGGTACTTGCTGAACTGAATAGAAATGCTCCCCCGGAAGTGGGTTTTATTAACTAGCTACTCCTGATCAGCAGGAGGAGCAGGATGGATGCACACTCAGAGAACCTTCGCCACTGTGGGCTGTGCTTAGCCCTCCCCTGAGCCAGAGCATCCCTACTGGGGCAGCTTGGGAGGAGCCACAACCCACCCACAATGGAGCCTTCTCTTGCAAGACTCTCCTCTATCCCACTCCTTCCTTGAGGTCCAATCTCATGCCTCTCTAGGCTCAGAGGTCTGGAGCTCAGGGAGAAAGCAGGAGGCCCTGCATCCAGCACCATAAAGCACTGCACAGATCACTTGTAACCACACGTTCCTGAGGCACAGTAATGCAGCAATTTGGCTGCTCCTTCCCATTTTTGTGCCTGGATTCCACTCCCTTTCAAACCATGCTATAAACACTGGGCTTTCCACTGTAATATGTGCTGTGGGATAACACAGAAGAAACTTCAGCATTCCTCCAAGTGATCCCTAACTAGATAGTCTGCCCACACTTCTGTAAAAGCTGCACTTAAATACAAATCTTCATATCTGAAGCTCCTTGGTGCTGAGCTGATCCTCGGTACGCAGCCGAAAATTTATTCAGCCACCTCTATTCCTCCTGGAAATAAAAGCAATTCAGCATCTTCAAAACATCATTTTAAAATTTTTTTTAACTTGCATGCCTGCTGCCTGGTACATGACTTTGTTTGGCAGTGTCAGATGATGATTTGCATTTAAATAGAGATATTTAACAATAAAGCACTAAAAGGCTGCCAGTTTCCTTTTTTCTCACTGGGAACTCAAAAGTGTCTGTTTCATTGTTTTCACTTTTCTCAGCTGTACAGACACAACCAGAAGCTGAGCTTGTAGGCAGCACACCTCTGAATTGCATTGTTATATGTCCTTTTGAAGGTCAAATATACTGAGAATTAAAAACCAAACTCCCTCCAAATAGTGTATCTATATTGGCTTGGTTGTTTAAAGAGAAAAACAACTTTCTTTGCTCTCAGTATTAACTGGTCCAGATTCTGCCCTCACATCCCTCTGTATTTCACCTGGTTTTCCCCACTAAGGGAAAATCTGTCCTTTAATAAGGACAGATCGAAACCCATTAAAGACCAGCTCTGCAAAATTAAGACAGAAATAGTCCTGTGGAAGTCAACATACACACTCAGGGGCATAACAAGTGCTCATGTGAGGAGCAGGTCTAACAATTAGATCTGCATGTCAGGCTTAAATGATAATAAATGTATTGGCCCTAAGGTTGACAAGGCCCTTGGAGGAATTATACTACTACTCATAGATCTTCCTGTATGTATTTCTTAAGATTTTTAGACTGTGAGGCAACAGAATTGAAAAAAAAAAAATTATGAAACGATTTGTGGCATGAATCATTCCTGTTATTGCTTGTGTCTAAAATATTCTAAACCCCTCCAACATACAGCAGAAAGGGCTAAAACAATTTGGCAAAAAAAATCCCTCTGCAGGGCACAACCTTGGCCCATTCACTCGATTCTTGCACATTAGTGAAGTCACCTTAGAAAAACTCTGTTTTTTCCTTTTCCAAGCAAGACAAAAAGGGAAGAACCTACAAAAGTCTCCTCCCCATTACAGCTGGGACACTGGAGTACATTTTTGCTCCTGAATAGTAGCATTGTTTTGCACACACAGTGACAGTTTGGAGGCTTCCATAATTTTCACAGGTTTTGTTACGAAATATAGGTTAAGAAAGGGCAGATTCCCACTGGAACACAAGAATTAATTTTGCTTTGGCAGATTGCACACAGAAAACCAATGTTTTGTCTCCTGGACTGTCTTCCCTTGGCTAAAACTACTGCAACAGATCTGAATTATGGACTCTGGGCAGAGCACCTTCCTTGTCATTTCCAGGATAGAGCTTTATTTGTGGGAGATGCTTCTGCTTTCCCAGCCAGGCAAAGTCACCAGCAGAAAATTTCTGCTCACTAGCTTGAGAAAAACCAAGGTTACTTCACCCTTGTGTTTTCCTGAGAATTGAGAAGGGCTTTCCTTTGACTCCAGACTGACTTTATTATTTCAGAAACAGTAAAACCGCAAAGGATTAAGTTACTGACCAGACAAGAAAAATGAAGTCCTCCTTTTAGCTCTAAGCTCAGTGTCATAGAGAGAACAAACCCTGCTTCTTTCCCATCAGCTATGCCAGCTGCCTCGAGCAGATCCCTCTCAGTAGGAGAAGGAAAGCAGAAATGAGAGAAGAAATGTCTCACTCTGCACAAAACTTACATTTACAGATGGTTCCTATCAGGTTAATAAATCATCATTCAGTGTTAGAATACCTGCAACACACTGATACTGAAGTGCAAATAAACACAGACAAAATAAAGTGGCTTAGATGGTTGCAAGCTATAGTTTTAAGCAGCCTCTTTACTTACCTAACAATCTAAAATAATTGATTAACTATCAAAACAGCTATAAAGCATTTACTAGCTTCTGTAAGCTGCTTATGAACTCATCCTCTATCTAAAAAATTCACTCCTGCAAAAATGCTAGAGATGCCATAGAGATGTTTCAAAACATTACCACCCCTAAAGTCCAAGAAATTCCAGGTATACTCTGTGATAAGAGTCCAAGGCTGTTCTTTGCATGGCATAGGTGGGACAGAAGGTTTAAATATGCCTGTGTGTTGTTCTTCTAGGCAGCTAAACTCCTTAGTTCTATGTATGCATAGACAACAAAATCAAAGTGTAATTCAAACACTGCAACACGGCATTAAGGAGAATTAAAGATACTATTGTTGTGATGGATTGTTCTGCCTTTATCAGGCCATAATGCTTTCCCTGTCCTTGTCTGACTATACACTCATTCATTCATTCACTCATTCATTCATTCACACTTCTTTGTTACGTAAAAATAATTTTGCATTTCCTACCCACCCAGTGCTAGCCTTCAGATCTCTCCTATTGATTTGAAAGTTAATTACCTAAGAGAGTCTCACACTTCCCAGGATTTCCTTCCCTTATGGCAGGAGAGACAAATGTTGCAAGAAAAAGTAAAACTTTCTGTAAAAGAAGAAAATGTGTTATAGAAATATCTGGTGCTCATTTTCTCTTCCTCTGTAGAAGAATTATGGGATACAGAAATCTAAGGGTCAATTCCTCCACTGCTAACAAACTATATGGCTTTCAGTCATGTCAGATGAATTCACTTTTGGATCTATCACCAAAGAGTTTTCCAATGTAGGATTAGTCCCATAAAATTCAGGCTTTTCTTCAACAAGATGTACCTGCACTGGTATTGTTACTTTTATTGTGGTAAATGGCAGCAACTGACCTTTCTGTCTCCTCTCCGTATTTTTACTTCTCCCCTGAAGTCTCCATGCCCAGTGGAGACACCCTGCACAAATATTAATGGGATCCCTTTACAGAGGAAACTCACAGAGGGTTCAGCAAGGAGCACGTACCCTGTGGAAAAGCACAGCACCTGCTGTGGATCCATCCATCCATCCATCCATCCATCCATCCATCCATCCATCCATCCATCCATCCATCTGTCAGTTCCCTAGAGCCCAACCCCACCTGCCAGGAGGGTGCATCCAGCCTGGAGCTCAGTAAGGGTGTGTCCTGGGTTGCAGTGTATTCTATTACCATCTTCAGGAGCTGCTGAAACCAGGTGGGGCTGTGTCCCTTGCCTCCTTTGTCTGGACTATCTTCTGTTAAGAGGCCAGCTGTCAAAACCAGGTGGGGCAGGGTTCCTTATCTCTCCCATGACCCATCCTCCCTCTGCGGGGGATATCTCCTGTTAATGGGCCATCTAGTCTCACCACATGACTGATAAAATTACATCCTCCATTGTGAGATGCTCTGCCCAGAGGGAGGAACCAAGCATCCCATCCTGGATATAAGCTAAGATTTCGAACACCAGAGTCAGCCCTTACCTACTGGATTCCCAGAGGACAAGAGCTACCACTGGACCTTCAGGTGAAGACCAGACCTTTTCTACAGGATCACTGCTTCGACAGAACCATCTTCAACAGAACTCTGCAGGACTGCAGCCACCATTTTATCGGACTGCTACCAACACCCTGACTGACAGGGTGTCAGGTTGTATCCTGACTCTGTCAGTGGTTTCTTTTTGTACTATTGCATTTATTTTAGTTTTTCCTATTAAATTGTACTTCTGACTTGGAGTTTCTCACTGGTTTTGCTTTCAAACCAGCACAGGGTGGAAGCAAACTCCTGCTCACGATCACTTCCAACAGGGACTTCCCGCTCTGCCAGTCAACACCTCTATCTCCCCCTCATCTTCCTCAGCAGATAAGAAAAGAGACAAACACAAATGGAGAGGGACTCAGGGACAGGCAGCTGAAAAGAAACTGGTCTGAGAAACAAGTCTGGGAAATGAAAACAATCCAAGAGATACGCCCTGAAAGACAGGCACGGAAAGAGACACAGGGACAGTGTGAGGGAGAGTGGGGAGAGGGAGCAGAGATAAAACTTAGCCAGCACTGAAGAAAACAAAAACTGAATACCAAAGAGGGATGGATTTCCTTGAGTAATGTGGGATGGAGACAACCCTTGTGTGTGCACAGGGACCGGGCATCTGTTGAGAACTGCAAAATTACAGAGTATTTCCAGATACGCTGGTGGCAGACAGTTTTGATTTTAAGAGAGATTGGCCACCAGAGGTAAAGGAATAAATGGAAAGTCAAGAAGAGCATGTCAGCAGCACTGAACGGGCTCAGGCTGGTGGATTCATATCTGTTGCTGACAGCTCTGAGCTGATAGGGAGCTCACTGTAATGTTACTGCAGCTGCTACAGAAAAATGTCTTCAGGCCACAGTAATGACTACAGAAAGGGACCTGAGGGGGGTAATGAAGACACTGGTTATTTTTCTCTGTCTGGAGCAGACAGCACTGGTAAGGCTGTGTGACTCGATGCATTAATTGGGGGTTTAGTCATCCACACAAAATACAAACCTTCACATATGACATAGTCTAAAACTTTACACTGATTAAGCAATTAGGAGCTATTAATTATCACTGCTTATAGCTGTTAGCACAGAGCAATGTAAGTGAATTCCCCCCACTGTGATGGTGAATTAGTTCCAATCAGCATCAAATGCCTTCCTGAACATGCACACAGGGATGCTGAGCAAATGGGGAGACACAGCCAGAAGGCTAAAAGGATAGGTCAAGTCATACCTGCTGCTTGGCAGGCTCATCAAGAACAACAAAGCCTCAGGAATCCTTCCGTTGTAATCATTATTGTTAAAAAAGTCATCCCTGGGTAACTGCCCCTCCTCCCACAGTGCAGCACGAGCAGCAGAGCAGCCGGGTCCCTGCTAACAGGGGTCTACACTGGGATCAGAATGAAATTCCCTCCAGTGGGCCATCCCCAGAGCACAGAGACCACAACCCCAGGCCTCTTCAAAATACTGGAGTAGCTCTTATTTTCCCTTTCCTCTGTGGGGAAGGAGAGGGTGCTATTCCACCACCTGTATGTGAAGTCTCACCCAGGCTGTCGAGTTATAGGTCTCGTTCTCTCCTTTGCTTCCTGTGATGAAGGCTCTCTCCTCCCGGGTCAGTAAGCCAAGAAACAGTCTGGGGGCTGCTCTCTGGAAGGGGGGAGCACAGAGCTGGCAGCCATCCCTCCCCAGGACAGCTCTCCTGACACAGGGAGCTCTTCAGCCCCAAAGGGAGAGAGCTGGGCACAGCACACAACCATTCCTGGACTCGCGCCCCGCAGCTCGGTGGCTGGGATCACTGGAGAGCCCATGGATCAGAGCACCCTTAGGACTATTTCTATATTTAACTTAATAATTGCTTAATACTCAGAATTTCAACAGAAAAAGTAGAAAAGACCCCAACTAAGACCAGCCTGGGGCAGTTTCCACTGAGAGATGAGAGCTAGGACATACAGATTTGAATGCCTTGATGCAAGGTAGGAAACTGAACCCTGCTCCTCCACACCCTGAAGAACACTTGAGCTGGTAATGTGGAGAGAAAAAAGGGGGAAAAGTCAGTCTTACTGAGGAAATCTGAGTGTAAGCAGAAGACCGGTCTGTGAGAGGAAGGCACTGCAGATTCCAGCAAACAGAGACCATAGAAAGCCAACTCTTCTGTGCCTTTATATTCACCTCAGCATTTTCCCCTGCCTGGGGGTTTCTGGAAGTGCCTACATTTCCTGTCTTAGCAGCAGTGCCATGCTCGGCACTGACGCCTGCATCCTTCTCTACTGAAGGTCGCTGCCCACTGGCTCTCAGTCCTGGCACTTTTCTGGTGTGACAGCACAGGAAATCCAAACCCACAAACAAGCCAGCAGCAGGGGATCACATGGGCACCCGTGGCAGTGGCTGGAATAAATCTGGAGCCAGGTCTCTGTCCGTAAGAGCAGCAGCACTTACTGTCCTATGCATAGCTCAGCTGAGAATGGAAGGATGCAAATATAAGTTGCTTTTTCTGAGGATACAATGTGCAGCGCTGGGACAAAAATTCCTGAACTGTTAGAGGACATTTTCAAAGGAGGCTCTCAACAAACAAACACATAGCTGGGAGTGTTCTTGTGTGGGTTTAATAGCAGCTCCTCAAACAGATCAAGTCAGTCAATACCACATAAGTCAAAATACTGTCCTGTTATAATGTTCCTGTAATGCAGCCAAAGCAGTAATAAAGTTTGAACACAGAGACATACAGTTTTCATTTTTTAAACAAAGTAATAACCTCAAAGAAAGAAAATTGGAACTTGAAATTCAATTGGCTTTTAAAATTCATTTTATTCTTTCTTGATGCCGTGTAGCATTCCTAGACTCTGGCAGGGTGTATTTAGAAGTGCTAATGTTTTAATCAATTTTTGACTCAATTATATGGAAATACCAGAAAAGAATTCCTCATTCCCATGAAATCTGGAGTCCCATTTTAGGCCAAATTTTAAAGTTTGGATAAGCCTCTTAATGTGCTTATCCAAAATGTATTTCTGGCTATTTGAAACTAAACTGATTATTACAAAACAATACCTGAACCACAGAAGCCCTTTCTCTGTTGGGAAATGATGGTTGGACATATACTCTGATATTTAGATTTAGTGTTTCCTATATACAAAAATTCAATGAAAATAATCATACACATTTCGAACTGCAATTTCCTGGACAATCTTCAGTTATCAGAGATCTACTAGGAGGGGATGCTTTGAGCATGATGGGACTGTCATGTAGATGTAATACTGCAGGAGATGTGAAGGGACCAGAAGGAAGACCCTGAAGCTGCCCTGGGTTTGAGCAGACCTGTGGCCAGAGCCCTTTAGCCAGCCTGTCCACAGGACAGCAACTCTAATGACAGTTCTGAGAGTTTCTGCCAGAACAGACAGACCTAACAAACCCTTAAAAAACACAGATGTGATCGCAATGAAGGCTTGGGGTGGTTTTGTGTTTGATTAAGGGAACAGAACAGTGTGTTGGGAGAAGCCACCTGGCTAGTGCTGACACTGCACCCATCCCTGTGAGGCATCAACCAAGCCCACCTGAGCAGGGGGCTGGGACATGCAGGGTTGGAGGCACACAGCAGCTTCTTGATCCTGCAGACACTATTTAGCAGCTGATTTTATACTCTCTCTTTCCTTCCCCTTTCCCTAAGCAGCTCTTCGAAGGCAGGTCCTTAGGACAGCTAAAGCTTGCTGTGAGAGACCAATCCCACCCACCCACTCACTCCCTATCTGACAATCACCATGCAATTAGGCTATTTAAAATATTTGGAGTGTTTGGGGGTTGTTTCCTACTTTCAAGAAACACTGGTGCTTGTGATAAACAAGCTGCCTGTAATGGAGAGGAATGCTTTCATTCAGCTTGAAAGTCCCTCCCTTGTGCAATACACTGCTGAAACACCAATCTGCTCATAAACAGGTGCTGTGCAGTAATACATTATACACACACAGGTTGCCATTAACAGATGAGCATTTGCCAAGAGTTGCGGCACTCCACTACGTGGAGCCCTACTTCAATTCTGTGTCTACAGAACCACTGTAATATTTTATACATCAGCATGGTAACCTCTGCCACTGCATGAGTGGCTTTCACCGCACAACTGCTAAAAGAAGGAAAAAAAATACTCAGTGAAACTGGTCAGCACTTTGACAGGAGCAAGGTTGGTTCTGCAGCCGTGTATTTTTTGTTTATATTTTTGCAAAATATATTTCTCAGCGCCAAGAGATGCCCATGCCCAAGATTCTTCAGAAGCTGTTAATGCTGGCTTTCTCCGTGCCCTCCTCTCTGTGCCCATGACTTCTAGAAATCCCCACGTCTGTAGCAGTTACTTTGATAGGCTCTGGCAGCGAGTTCTGTCCCTCATAGCATTATTTTTTCTTATTTGTGTTCATTACTTATTTTTTATTCAGTAACTCTACTGTGAGAGGCGTCGTATTTCCATTAGATGCCACGTCCGCTTGCCTTTCAAATCCATTTCAAGGGCAGTCACCAATTGACAAATCCCTCCTGAAAATGCTGGCTGAAGGTATTTATTAGAAAGCTAAACTGATTCCCTTTATTTAAAACACACTGTTCTGGGTTGAGGAAAAAACATTACAGGCAACTTCAAGAAGTTCAGCTTGCCATTCTAATGCAGATCAAGTTCACTGTACCACTAAATTTCATGTATTCCTCCGTCTTCAGATATATCTGCTTGGCAAAAACTATTCTTTAAAATCAAATTTTTTCTGTTACTGTATTTGTCTTTCAATTCCAGGTAAATAAATAAATTCTGTCTGGACTAGAGATTCCCTAATGGAAGGAAAAGCAACTTCCATGTAGACTGAACAAAAGGCAGATGTGGGACTTTCAGTCTGTCTGATATAAATTTTCTTTCCAACTGAGATGTCCATGAAACCATAACTGCTTCTGAAGTGCAGTGCTGTAAGCCCATGAAGCGTGTGCCACATGGAAGGAGCTTTCACAGAATGGCTGAGGTGTTTGTGGCTTTTTATGGAAAAGAACAGCTTTGCCATGGTGATGCTGTCGGCAGGGAACGTGTTCTGTACCCAGACCACCTGTCTGCCAAGGCCCCGTTTGCTGGTCTCCAAACATACATTTAAAATGTTAATTGAACTCCAAGTAATAACCTCAATGAAAGGCTATAATTTAACAAACTCTGCAATAACAAATGTCTTCAGGGTACACTTTCTGCAATGCCATTTTCTCCGTAGGTAGTTTCCAATTTAGATGTACACCAAAAATGATACACTAGCTATTCTGAAAGGTGGCTTTAAGCATGCATTAGTCACTTCCCTTTTTTCTTTTCACCAGCATACATGCTGTTACTCTGGCCTTCTGCAGAGCAAAATCCTCGTGCTTGGAAAACACACAAAATACCTTGCAGCAATAACTGGACAAAACGTGGTTATCTCCTCTGTGTCCTGGTACACAGGGCTGGGGGGTTGGTTTACAAATACTCATGATTTACATGTAATTATCTCCTTTTACAGAAGCATCCACTGGTCTGAAGGAAAGCTTTCCTTGTAGTTTTATTTTCACTGCATTCACCTCTCCTCAATCCTTACTAACCAACGGCTTTTTTACACCTGAGGGAAAGGACTCCATCCTTTTCCTGCTCTGATCCAAGTCTGCTCCAAGACTCCGTATTTCACCAGTGTGGCTGTGGCTTCCCAAGGGCAGCAGGACTGGTCCTGTGCAGAAGTCTGGTTTGGGTGGCCCAGGTGAAAACACTGGTGTGGACATGAACAGAATTTTATACAGTTTAGGCACAGCACATCTGAGAACTGGTGTAAGGTCAGGACTTTTGGGAGAGATTGCAAGGATCTGACAAACCCCTATTCTTCATAGCTATCACATAATTACTTCAGAGTTAAACACCCAATGGTCTGACCTGAGTATAAATTTCCAGGTAAGTGGCTTTGTGTAAAAACGATCCTTTTCTAATATTGCAACTGCTGGTACAAAAGCTGAGTTACTGTACTCTGTGAAGAATTACGAGGTCACTGCTGAGCATTAAATCGAGGGGCTGCCCACCTGTCAGGCCTCATTCTGTGGCTGCAATAAATGGCTGTACACAAATTCACCCACATCCCTTGCCAGCAACTCCAAACAGAGACGCTTAATACCCAAGGGAGAATATAAAGCTTATCACTTATACAAAATTCCATGCAGATATTAATTCATGCTTCTTGTGAAACACAGTACAAGAATATACTACATATGCAGAAAAGAATGTACATATATCCACATGGCTGATTTTCTCCTATAGCAATTAAAAAAAAAATGTAAGGAGCTTCTGGCCTTAAACTAGTTTGACATAAAGACATTTCTACTAAACTAAGTTTCTACCAGATTGTTCCAATTTCTGCAATATTTTAAAGAAGTATATTTTAAAAACCTTATCTCCTTTTGCTAGCATGTGAAGAACTGGCAGTAGAACATGGCCCAGCAAACACTCAGTTATCAGGGCTGGTGAGGCAGGTTAGCCTGAAAAAGCAACTCACAAAGACAGTGTGACAGAAAAAAAATAAGAAAGAAATAGAAAAAAAAAAAAAATTACAGAGCCAGCACTGACTCCCATCAACCAAATACAGGGGTAAGTATGTCAAACTGAGCTGTAATGCTTCCAAAGACACTTGCTCCCAGGTAAGGTCACTGACAGCTTGGATTGCCAAGAGCACAGAGGGCTGACTTCATAAGCAGCTACGCAGCTGGGAAGTCCATTTTTTGTTCCTTTAATTAAAATGCAAAGCACTGGCTAAATGGTAAACATTTAATTAGATTTGTCTCTATGTTTCAATATTAATAAAACACATGAAAAATGCATTAAGATCCTGCTAATTGGGGACTCTCCAAAAGTAGCTGTAAATGGGCAATTATAATACAATTGGGGTGTTGTTCCCCAGGGATCCTCAGGACTGACACTTCTTAATACTCCAGACAAAGGTTTAGAAATTATTAAAATATCCCAGGCAATAAAGTGTACCGATGACAGGAAGAGTGAAATCCCAGCAAATTACAGTGAGGAGCAGCCAGTATCAGAGAGTGAGCCAAGCTGGCGGGTAAGCTGGAGTCACTCACACCAAATGACTTTTATAAAGCCAAACATAAGATTGCATATTTCAGAATAAAACACACAGGCTGTATTTGCTGGGGGAAAAAAAAGGAGTCTCTAAAACACACAGATATCAGAACTGCCTGAACACCAAACTCCTCACATGAAGCTGAAACACAAAGGATATAATTTTTACTTCTATTGGGTATATGCAGAATAAAATGCCACGCACACTTTGGCTTCCGCCTTCTAAAAGCAAACTGAAAAGTACACAGTTTACATTGATGAGCAATTAAAATTACTCTGGGGCTGGAAAGAAATTCCTCCTTGAGAGAGATGGGAGAGCCTCTATCTGTCCAGCTTCTGGAAGAAGATCAGGAGGTGAGCTGATGACACGGTACACAGAGAGAAAAACCTGGCTACGAGAGCTCTTTGAGCCAGCCAGAGAAAGTGGAAGATGTAATAGCGGATTTAAAATTGTGCTCAGATTAGAGATAAAGGCATCTGGTATTATTCCTTTTAATACTGGGAAGTAACCAACTTCTGGAGGGACAGCTACACTTCTGCAAAGCTCCAGAGCAGTGCCAGGAGAGTGCACAGAGCACCAGAGCCCTGAGCTTGCCCATCCCACAGCCACTGGGACCTCAAAGACAGGTTGGGAGATAAGCTGCGGCCAGGGAAGTTATTGAGCTCCACACCAGGCAAGCTGATGATTTTTCAGGCCTCTGCATACAGGAAATAGAGCTAATGATGTTTCAAGGCTCCTTTTACCCTTAAAAAAATCTATGAATCAACAGGCAAAAAAGAGCGAAGTTTTGAAGAGTGGAGTTCTCAAGCAGTGCTTCCCTGGAATACACCATGAGATTTATTGAGTCACAGGTACACCAAGGAATTTATTGAGTCACAGGCACGCCCCTGAAGACCAAGTCTTTTCTCTCTGTAACTCTGCAGCAGTGCTTCTGCACAGCTCAGAACTGAGTTCTCACACCACAGGCTGCAATTAGATACAAAGCAATGACAGAGGAGTACCACGCTGTGAAGAGCAAGGAACTGAAGTTCTTCCTGAAAAAGTACCTTGCCAAAAATTCCAGCTTTATGCACAGCTGACAGGCAGTCAGTTGAAAAGCCAGATCGACAAAGGGAATTTTTTCCAGAGATCTCACTGCACTTCAGAGTCTGAGCAGAAACTTCAGTTCAGGAAAACACTTTAAAATGGATTTAATTTTCACAGAGTTTATTTTACACAATTCTGGGCACATGCTAACACATAGTCCAGTTTGGTTTTTTTTTTCCATAACTCCTTGAAAAGCAACTTAATTTTTTTTTTTAACTTTAAAATGGATAGTGATTTTTGCATCCATATTACCCAAACAGTCACCAGCTCTATCATGAACACTCATCCATAGTTTTGGTATTTTTAAGAGCATTATTGACTGTTTTGAACATATGCTGTTGGCCATGGAAGTGACCTCAATGGAACAATTCAAACTCTACAAGCTCTTCTGTGAAACAAAAGGTCCAAGTAAGGTTCCTCTGAAAATTCTGATTTAATACTATAGTCTTTGTCAACTCCTGTAAAAGAGCTCACCTTACAAAATGTGAGGCTTTTCCAGTTCCTGCTAACAACAAAACTGAGGAGAACATTGAAGATAGATGAAAGTGGACAGATTTTCACTGGACTGTCCCAAAAGCTGCTCAGGGAGCTCTACTAATCTTGAGGCATATTAGGCAAGAAGCCTAGTTCTTTTTTCCTGCTTTATTTCTTGCACCATTGCTGGGAGCTGCACCCTGGGTTTCTACCTCTGAAGAGCAGAGCTCCAGCTCTTCAGTTAAGGAACTGAATCCAAAAAGTGGATGTGCTAACAGGGGGATAGGCTCTTGCAATGCAAAGCTTCAGCATGCTTGGCCAATGCTTGAATTCATGGCTGATTTTTGGAAGGAGAGAAAATAGATTTTCAGCACTGCAGAAACAATTTCAGTAACGTAAACCCAAAGGGAAAGTTTTGTTCCTTGGAGAGTTAAGTGCTTTTGAGATTCCCACTGCGAGGTGCTCAGCTTAAAACCCCAGGCTGGCAGCACAGGATTCAGGTAAACAGAAGAGAAGGCTGTTTTCAAGTTACAACTAATTCCAAAAGCTTCAGCTATAAGATACCAGTATGGGAAGGTGGTGCAAGCAGTAAATATTTCAGTGTGTGAGTCAAAATGCCAGGCACAGAGGCTGTGTCCTGGGAGAGCTGGAGCACGCTGGGTGCCTGGTGCAGGGTTTGTTTATCCGAGTGCTGCGCCAGCAGCCACTGCCTCTGTGCATCTGAATGGTGACACCGTGTCATTCAGAGGCCTTCAACACGAACTTTTCTGCACGCATTTGATCAAAACTTGAAGAAAAAAGGAGAAGCAGCACTCAGGATTTGTATGTCTGCAGTATTTCCGTCAACGTTTAAGACACCATGGCCTTTTCAACTGGCTCCTTAGCACTGATGTGACAATGAAAGCTTGCGAAGAAGGGAATCAGAGGAGCTTTATTCCCAGAGTTCACCGGCCATATTCTCCTGTGTCTAGCACTGATGTGAATGAAGGAGATTGCCAGAACTGGCAGATCCAAGGTATGAAACAGGCACAAAGGCAGGGGACTAATTTTACTTCGGAGCATCTTTGTTTCTCTCCACCCTTTTTGTCTTCCTCTGCTGATTGCACTGGAGCAGCAAGGGAGGGTTCAAGTGAAATTATCTCTGAAGTCAGACCATTATCATCTTTTCCAGCTGGCTGGGGAAGGGAACAGCACGGGCACCTGCAGTGTCAGCTCCCTGACAGGGCTGTGCCCTGAGCTCTCACACACGCTGGTGCCCAGGTGCGCCTGGTGTGGCACTGCGTTCACATCAACCTGCAGCAGTCGCTCTGGCCATGGCCAAAGCCCAGCAAGCATGGGGGTCTCCTCTGAGACTGGGCACTTGCTCTTTTGAACAGGTAGACGCCTCTGGGGAGGTTTTACGTCCTCTACTGGTGGTTGGAAACAACGCCAGTGATGCCAAAGCGCCAAACTGTGTTTGCGGCTGTTCGTCCTGGAATGATGAAGTACCAGATTCTGACACTCACGGCAGTTCACAGCCTCTGTCCCTGGAATTATTCTCTGCCAGGGACCACTACTGAGGTGCTCTCAGTGGAACAGCCCTCACAATTCCTGAGCATAAGCTACCCTCCAGTCCTGCCAGTCATGGCTAAACATGGCATGTGATGCTGCTAGCCAGGTCTTACAGGATCACACACTTCCGCGGACTTCCCTAAATTACTGCTAGGATGGACTTTGCTGAGCTTCACCAGGTTTGGTTGGTTTGGTTTGTTCACATTCCCTCCTACAAAGGTTTATAGATAAACAGTAAAACCCAGTAGTTCTTTTCAAAATATTCTGACATTGAGATATTCTCAGTAATGTCAAGTAACATGACTTCTGTAGTTTCAGTGGATTTAGCCAAGATTTCCATTGGCTAGGATATACCTGAGACTTAAACAGTAAATACATACACATGCTGGATCCAGAAAAGCATGGGTCACAGTCTGTGCAGAAAAGAACTTTGTAAAGCACTGAGAGTCATTTGAAGCAGCGGAGAAAAGCAAGGCTGGGCACAGCAAGCACTCACACTCCCTAGCAGGTTGTGAAAAGTGACATGTGAGCCAAAATTGAGAAGCATATACTTTATTTAATGACATTCTACACCGATTTCCAGGGTTAAAATTCAATGTTCATTTCTCCAAGTCCTATGTGTGTGCATAGTACATGCATGCACCCACACACAGACAGGTATTTAATTACAGGCTATTTTAAATCATGATTTCTGTACCTGAGGTCTTTGTTACCCAAAGCCTTAGGACTTTTTTAAGCATTTGTTGGCTTTTTGTATAATGGGGTTTATATTTTCACCTATGTAAGCTGTGAAGACAGAAATGGTTTGGATTAGCTAATTTAATCATATTTCCCAGGACTCATGAATTGTACTGAGATGGGATCGAGTTTCTCAGAAGAGACTTATGTTTATTAAATTAAATACAGTCCAGTTGTGCACTGCTTCATCCCAAGTAAGGCAAAATAGAGTAAAATTTGGGTGGCTGTCTTAATGAAGCTGCCTTGGTACATAGCTCTCAATCATCGTTGAAATAATGCTGTTTATCTTATTTGTCAAGCACAAATGGCAAAGCACAAATTGTTCCTTCCCTATATTTCAAAACAACTCAAAAGGAATAAAAAATCGTTTGAAGAAAACTAGACTTTGCTACATACATTCTTTCATCTAGCTGTGTGTGGGAGCTAATATTTGCCTTCTTTGCTTTCAGGGTGTGATTCTGAAAGTGCTCAGAATGGGTCTTGTTCCAGTTCTTCTGGAGTCATCAGTAAAACTTCTGTTACCTCAGAAAGATAGTATTGATGTTGGTTGTTTTTTAAAAGAGCAGAAGCATTTGTCTTGAAGAACTGGGAAAAGTTAAAAGAAAACCCAATAACAGAAAAAAACAGAGTAAGAACCAAGTCTTTTTCTTGAAGCAATGACTCATAAAAGGGTACAGGCATTCCCTCACCTTCAAAGGTTTCATCAGCTCTGCCTAGAACTGATCATCAGCAGTGATGAGGGTTTTTAAAATGCAAATAAGAGAGCTGGCTGCATTACAACTATGTCAGGTTTCCAGCCAGAAGGCAAAAGTGATGAGGCTCAGCTCTGGAGCTGGGATGTCGAGGAGCAGTGCCTCTTGGCACGCTCCTGGAGGAAGCCTTATCTCAAGTACCTGTGCTCTGGTATTACGGGGAGCAGATGAGATATACAAAAGCAAGTAAGCCTTCTATAAAATCTATTACACCACAAAGCACCTGGTTAAAAACAAATTGCTGCTTAGAAATTATGAGGACTCATCAAATGGTCCCTACCAGAGTCTCAACTTTTTTTTTTTTTCTGAGTTCCCAACATACAACAGAAGAAATGAAATGTTTCTTGGCTGTAGTGAAAGCTAGAGAGGCAGTCAGTCATTTATACATCCTTGAGGGACACCTTCAGATATGGAAGGCAATCCAGAATGTCCCTATATCCAGAATGCTCAGAACAATATGTCTACTGCGGTGCCGCCTTTGACACCTGACATAAACTTCTTCCCAGCCTGTCTCTGAATTTCAGTGTTGGTACATCCTGAGGGTACTGTTTAATAGCACAACATTCATTCTAAATGCACTTTACTCCGTTATGGAATATTTTGCTTAAATGCTCTGTATCCCTGTCACCACCATTCACTACAATTCATTATTGCTGCAAGAATCATAAGAATGATTCACTGAAGGTGAATAATTGTTGGAAAGGGAAATAGAGAAACTCTAAGCACACAGATATTTCAAGTTTGGAATGGAAAGCATTAAAATAAAGAAAATGTAGTAAAAAACAGAGAATGATTGGTTATATTTGTGAAGAACACCCCACCCTCTGCACATTCTCTCTCTCTCTTCAGTGATATACACACAAGACATCAGGATAACTATTTCTTTGAGGTTCACTTTGCATCTAAAGTCAGAATATCCGTGAGCTTGAACCATAATTACTCCAGCAGCTAATTATGATGCCATAGACAGACCATTGTGACTCAAGCACCAGCCTGAGCAGCAGGAACAAATGCAAAGCAAACAAGAACGTCTGTGCTTCCACAGCACCACAGTGGTTTTAGCAATAAAGAAGAAAAAGAAAATGCAGAAGAGAGAAAGCAAATGAGAGAAAATTCAGAAAATCTGTGATGTTCACAAATACCCTCTACAGACACTGTTTTTGAGAACAGCCTAAGTGGTCTTTCAAGCAGTAGACAAACTTAGAAAAAACGCAGGGATCAATGAAAGGAAAATTTACCAATATAATTCTCTGTAACAGAGGATCAGGAAAAACTTGTGGCCATATTTATCCTGTTTCATGCTGAGAGGATGACAAGGTTGAGAATAAAAGCAGTACTTACATCCTGAGCTGCCATTCATTGGAACCAGAGTGAAGTTGGAGGCCCAGGGGTTACGCACGATGTCTTGCCAATGAATGGTGTCTGCAAAGCAGAGAAATTTGTTCTGGCCAACATACACCCCTCCATTCAGTATCTCTGTGCAGAAGAACAAGACAACAACATACTTGTAAGACTTCAGACAGCTGATTATATCTATTGCTAAATGTGTGTTGGAGAGAGGGCATGAAATTTAAATGCAAAAAAAAATTTCTCACTGTAATCTCATTTAATAATCTGAAAACTGGAGGACAAGCAGCTCACAGTATTTGTAAACGGGAACCCTTTATTTACATGCAGAAGAAACCTGATGAAGACTGACACACAGTTGTTTACCTTTTGTCCAGTGTGATCATGTATGGAACAGTTCTGTATTTTGTGAGTAAAATAACCCTCGACAGTTAAATGACTTTAAAAACACAAGCAATCAATCCCACTATACTGCATTTCATTAATTTGCAGAAATGCTTAAAACTTATAATAAAGAACCGTGCTGTGATGAGCTCACAGGACAGGAGAGGGGGCCAATCAGCATGAGGTCTGGAGAAGATGTTATATTACAGCCGGTGCTGCTGTAATACCACCATCCAAAACACCCAAATACTCCATAGCAATGATCCAAATCTCAGACACTATGATTCAAAACTCCTATTGACATGCCTTGCTGGAAGCTTTGTGTTAAAGGGAGACAATTTTTAAACAGGTAAAAGTTTAGGGTTCTTCTTAGGTTGTGGGGCTTTTTTGTGTTTTGTTGGGTTTTTTGGGTTTTCTTTTTATTTTCATTTTTATAGCAGTTTGTTTAAAAGAAACGGTCTGTTGCACTGTCTCCAAAGACTTGATTCATCAAATCTCAGCATGAAAATGACCTTACAGTTGTTGGTTGTAGCAGCAGAGTTTCCTCTGGAGCAAAAACTTAGGTTTTTTACCCTCTAAACCCTTGTTCAAGTTCACAATTTCTCTACTTAACCTGTCTCTTTTAGAGAGAGGCAGTGCATGTGACTTTCATGAAAGTTAACAGGACCTATGAGTCTAAAACCTTCAGTGTCAGAGATTCAAGCCTCAGCAGAGAAATGCTGAAGCTTAGTTACTAATGGCACCTTGGAATGACATTAAGTGGTGCTGTAGAGCCAGGAGTGCCACACTCCTCACAGAGACATGAAGAGTAATTCCTGACTATGGTAGTAGCAATGATGAAGGTGGTCTGATAATCCTCATCTGCCAGGAAAACCTTTAAAAGCTGTAGTGGGAATGCAAACGTTTACACACACCAAGGAAGGAATTACTGTGGTTCATTTCTTTTTTAAATTTCAGGGTTTACAGGCCACAGCATGTAAATGAGGCAGCCCCAACCAAGGAATGTATTAAATAAAGGATCATCTGTAAATACATGTTTCCACCATATTAATCAGTATTACTATTTCTTAGAAACTTCTGGTTTAAAAGCTTGGCTTTTCATTGAAAAGGGGATTATAAATGAAAATAATGATAATAATCTTATACAGAAAAAGAGTCCAGATTAGAGACATAGCAATGATCTGTCTGTATGATATTCTCATGATCACAGAAAAAAACCATGGCATTTGTTAACAGTTTTGCTCTGGAGAGAAAGGAGGACTTAGAAGAACACTTGAAATCATGATTAGTGATGATTTCTCTGTGTTGTTCCAGATACACCAGATTACCTAATCCAGTATGGCCCAGATTTTGCTTAAAAATAACATAAAAATAATGAAAAACTGTAAAATCTGCATTTATAGCTTCTTAAACACACACACAATTCCACATAGTTCCTCTATCAGCTGGCACACTGAACTGGCATAATTTCTGGGTTTCAAGATCATCCCCTCATGACAATACCTATTCAAGTTTCTTTCCTGCTAGGAACTTTGACACATTCTTCTATAGCAGGATGTCAATCTAAAAGTAATTCTAATAGTTTCAATTTGTGGAGAAAGACTTTTTTTCAGCATAAAGGTAACCAGGAAGTACTGTTCACTATACTTCAGGGAAGCCAACACCTTCCACTGTGATTTACTAAAAGTAACCACAAAAAATGCTCTGACTTGCCTCATCACTGAATAGCAAGTGCTGCTTCTGCTGCTTTTTCCCAAAAATGGGATACAGTACCTTCATTTTCCCTGCATGGCACCATTTTTCACCAGTGATAGAATTGAAGTTTCCAGGTTATTGATGCCCTGAGGTGCAAATAAACCTGAGTAATATCAAAGGCGGGCTCTTGTGGATATTAAGTAACACAGAGTTCAAAGTTTAGAGTTTAGTACAATCTTTAGAGCACTTGTATTTGATTCTTCCTGCTGTCTGAGACCCAGACTCATTTCCACTCCACCTTCCCAATCCAACCTGCTATCCTATTTTTCTTTACACCAAGTCCTCGGCATGTGTAAATCAGCAGAGATGCATTGGCTTCACTGACTTAAACTCAAAATGCATTTTGCACTTCTTTGCCCTCTCTTAGCAAGAACAATGCCTGGGAAGAGCTAATAAACCCTGTTACATGTTAAGCAAATGAAGCACAACTGTAATCAATATACAATAGAGCTGCTGTATAATGAACTCATCATCATAAAGTCATCATCTCATTTTAATTTACAGCCCTGAAAGTGAGAGATAAAGTTAAACAATGAACAGGAGGAGAAAGGCAGGATCTCTGCCTGTGCAGGTGAGCTAGCAATGGAAGCCAGGCAAAAAGAGGTTTCTTCTCCTGTGTGCAACACCTGAGGTGCCTCTTTGCTCAACTCTTTCCAAGGCTGGAGCAGAAGAGAGAACACCAAGTCCCTGAATTTTGTGAACAAAGAAGCCAGTTCCTGCCAAAGAAGCCCAAAACCAGACTGCTCAGAGTGAAACATATTTTAAATACCATTTAGGGGTGAGTATTTTTGTCTTCTAAAACAATTTTTCGTGACATTGGTAAACTGTTAGTCCAAGTATGACCCTGCTAGCAGCAAGTGCTACCCTTGGGCTTGGACCTTGCTCAGGGACATCAAGGTACAAAAGGGGATTTCCAAGCACAAGACCCACTAGCTTTCACTGGGAAAAGAGCTCCTAGAGGTGCCAGACAGCTTTGGACATCTTTCTGGAAGGTGTAACTTTAGAGTACCACGATCTCCTGGTTTGGCACCAGGGCTGTAGCCCATGCCCTGAGTAAAGGAGTAGCACCAAGGGCTTTTGCCACTTGATTCTGGAGTGAATGACAAATCTTATCATCTTCCTCATTAGAGCTACTTAAAAGCAATATAATTCTGCAACCAAAGTTATATGAAAATAAATCAGCATGTGTCCCTGCCACTGAATTCTGTCATTATTTTGCTTATTACTGTCAAATGATTGTGGGGAATTTATATCTGCATAATATTAAAATTCCCTTAAATGGTTATTTACTCAGGAAGCTAAATCAGAAATGTATTATCTGTTGTTATAGCTGCTATTTTCTTGCTTTCATTAGCCTAGTGAATCATTCCCACAGCCTCTGGTAACCTACCATACAATGCTAACAGGAGAAATGGCAATGTTCTGGCAACCAAGAAACACAAGCATCTCACACAATTGCCAGGTGAAGAAGCAGCGGCCTGCTCAGGCCATACTGACCTCGATGAGAGCTCTGTGTAGAAACAACGGCCTGTCCCATCTATCTCAGCTTTGCTAAAGGCTCTCTGTTCTCTTGGGAAAGGGGCATACCAAAGGACTGACTCCAGCCATAAACACCATGTGTGAATGTTTTCCTGTACCACCCGGAACGCTGGGAGGTGCCATGTTTGAGTGAATGACTGAGAAGGGCAGAAATGTCTGCCCTAACAAGTGCTTGGTGGTATGCCTGTTTAGCCTTTCCCTCTGTGCTTTCCCAAAACTTTCCCTAAACTTTCCCACAGCAGAAACATATAAATACTGAAGTGTGTGTAGTAAAGATGGATCCTGCTAGAAGAAGCACTGGACTCTGATTTTTTCCAAGCTGCTGCACCAGGAACACAGACAGGTACATCACACACAGCTCATACTTAGTCTGCCAAGTTCAAAAAGGGACTCAGAGTTTGATTGGAGTCACTGAAAACACATTATTAGCCTCCAGAAACATACGATCATTGCAAAGGGACACTGGCTCTGCAAGGGTAGTGTCTGCTTAGACCAGAGAAGGAAACCACTTTTCTTCTTCCATCTGTTAAAAGGGCATTTTATTGAGCTGACTTTTTTTTTGTGTACAGTGTAATCCCTCATGGTCTGCTGTCCAATTTCTAGTGTGGGTTAAATTGGCAAAACATGTTCTCATTCTGTAATGTATCCTGGAGTGAAAGTTACTCATGTATGTTTATATGCAGTGGGGGTTGTAAACATCTATTTAGCTGTAGAATCTGTTTCCAAAATTGTTATAAAACTGGTTATAAAATGGCTATTGCTATTCCAGGTTGCAAATTAAAAGCTCTTCTCTGGTGCTACAAAACCAGCTGGCACAACGAACTGGAAGATGGCATGGTGTGAGGGAAAAGAACTAGTTCTGAAGTGGGCAGGGAAAGGGGAGGGAGTTAATTAGGAAAAGCTGTGGGGCATGTCCACTCTAACCACTTCAAAAGCAAACCAGAATATATCTTACACCTTTCAAGCTGACTGGCTGTGAAGGAAGCAGCTGTCTTTTACACCCCACCACATATAGGTGTATCCTGCATGTATGTATTATACAACACATGTTGACGGCACCTGAATTTCCAAGGTCAGCCTCACTAGAGCTGAAGCACCTTTGCAGGTTGACAGTGCTGCATCTTCACCATAAGCACTCCGTGATGGGGATTTCTTCTCCTATTTCACCCAAGATGCTGAATGCATCATCTGAAAACAGCTTTGGCCTGGAAATTTCATGCCAAACCAAGTCTTTTGATCCCTCAGCATAGTTCATTGCTGATGACCCACTGGGAAAGCACTTCAGGTCCGTCATTAATAAGCTCTGTCTTAAAGGGTAATGAGAACTGGGTGCTTTAGGAGACAATAGCTCATCCATCATCAATCAAGATCTGAAGTTTTTATACAGATGATTTAAGAAGAGTTGGACTGTGCAAAATTGAAATGTCACATTTGTATTGGGAGATGGGGGCGTTTGGTAATGAAAATGAGAGTTTTAACCTTCTCCATTTCAGCTCAATGACCATACTCAAAAGCTCATGGATGTGGAATCTGTGTCCCAGCTAGAAGCCCCAGACAGCTTTCGATCTCAATTATACAATTTCAAGTACAGTTTATTTGGGTCATTAGCTGGAAGTCAGTTTCAAGGCTTGACAGTAACAGCAAGATACTCTTTATTTCTATCAAAAGCAATCAGTGTTATGTGCAGGCTGTGGGTTTGTACTTCCAATTGTTCAATAACCAACACTGAGTTATAGAATCTGAGCACAGATCTTCTAATCCTAGCCACCTATTTTGCTGCTTAAATAAAAATGGACCGTTTGATTACCTTCCACATAGTTGGATGGGGTACCCTTCTCACCACAGAGGTGTGTGAAGACAGGCTCATGGGGTTCTCACAACCATTTAGCTACTTCATTAGAGGACAACAGGCTCTGGACCACTCTTTTTTAGCCATCTCCCCAAAGGATATCTGTTTCATGAACAGGTTCAGCCAGAGAAGATATTTGTACTTTGCCTCTGTCTGTGCATGCCTTGAATTCTTCCTTCTCACGGCCTTATTAAAATAAGACACCAAATCACTTACCTGGTTAACTCTGTAAAAGAAAAAAATGCTGCAAAATATCCAGCCCTTTGGGATGAACACCCCAGCGTTACAAGGTATGTTCCATGATCACGTTTTTCTTTGGGAAGTGCCTGTATGTGTGTGCAAGTCTGTGTCATGCTACTGGACACCATTTCACCCTGCACCCTGAGGCCACTGGGCACAAGATGCAGACACATGGCCTCAAATGGTTCCGTGCATTGACAAAGTGATCCAAAATTCTACAGAACAGAGTAGCAACAGCTGAATCCAATGAGTAACACAAAACCCCTACACCCATCCAAAAGGGAAGAAAACACTTGAGTGTGAACTCAGTTTACTAAGACGTGTTTCTGCTCATCAGAAACAGTCCTGTTCTGAAGTGTAATGATTTTTTTTACTCAATACACTTGCCTTGTGTTAAAGGAAATGGTCTCTGTCCCTAATCCTGCTAGATTCACTGATCTTAGTGGTTTCTCCATTTAAGCCACCTTCCAGTGACCACAGCAGCTTCTGCCTACTTGGATCTTGATTCCCTGAAGTACCCAGGCCCAGGTTTACATTTAAATCATTCCCTTCCCCTCCACTCTGGAGGAGGCTTTCTGCTCTGTAATAATTACTCTACTTTGACGAGGGAGATTCAAATCAAAGGTTACTTTTGTTAACCACACCCCTGCCATCAGCATTACACGTCCTTGATATCAAATAACCAGGCAGACATAACACTGTCTGACCAGCCCCAGCTCTGCCATTTCCTTTGCAGATGGTAACTGCAGGAACAGCACTGCCTGTTTACAGCTTTACCCACCTCATTCTTTTCCCATCATGAGCTTTTGAAAAGCTGTTTGACCTTGTTGACTTTGCAGGTGAGAAGCTTTCCTGTAATATATTGGCTCTGTTACAGCGATACTAATTTTCAGGACGAGATGCTAATTGCCTCACTTTGTCCAGTCAAATTCTGAACCTGGTGTTAGAAGCCAAGAGCTTTGAGTTACTGTCGACTCAGTATAATTCATGGGGTTGACAGGTAGATTAACAGATATTAACCTTACAACTGGAACAATCCATGGGGCTTCCTGGGGGTTTCTCCAAGTCAGGGAAAGAGGAAGAACAAGCCTAAAGAAGCAATGACTGGGGAGGGGAGACCTCTGATTGCAGCCTGCCTCTACCTAATGGAAGACTATAGGGGAACAGAGACTCTTCTCAGAAGTGCCCAAGGACAAGAGGCAACAGGCACCAGCTGCAACATGGGAAACACTGATTAGAATTCAGAAAAGTATTGTTCCCAGCAAGAGTGTGGTTAAGCACAAGAGCAGACTGATCAGAGAATTGCTGCTATCTGCATCTCTAGAGATTCTAATAAACAATGAAGAACCTGATTCTTGTCTGAAGTTACCTTGCTCTTAGCAGAAGATTGGACCAGGTGACCTGCAGATATTCCTTCCAACCCAAATTATTTTGTCCTTCTACAGTTATTAATCATCTACTACCACAGTATTCACGACACTCCATTAGCAATCCATTCTCTCAATTTTTATGAAAGCATACTTAATTTTAAACTTTTATCTACTGGTAAGCATTTGCTGATACAAAACACCCACCTGGAAGATAACATATGTTTAAAAGCACATCATGCGCATGTATAAAGAAATGCTCCAGTATTTGAAAGACAGAACCTATGTCACTGTCGCTGTCCCCATTTCATGCAAAGGGGACATCTGGACTAAAATGAATGAAAAAACTGCTGCCCTTCAATCTTCTGATTTTTGGTTAGCAAAAAGAAAATTGCGTTCATTTAAGTTGCTGGAGTGAATCGGTGATGAGTTTCAAATTACTGTCTAGGGAGGGAGTGACACATCGCTGGCTCACCCCAGAAGACACTCTTGTGCTCAGTAAGAGCAGCAATATGCCAGCAGCCAGGAATGAGCACTCATTTCATTCACAGCAGCCATGACTTGATCCTCAGGTCTCCCAGCCCTCCCTGATGGGGATACCTGTGTCCCAGTTACAGGAGCACACTCATGAAGAGGTGAGCTGATTCTGCAGGGTACTGGCATGTGGTTCTTCAGAGTCCTCTGATGACACACCTCTCCTGGGCAGTGCTTACCTTCCAGCTGTTCCAAAAACCCTCTGACTATGGATTTCAGCCAGGACACGTAGCTGTGGACATCCGAGTATTCAAATGTCATTAAAACCTTCTGAATCCAAACCAAATCATCTCTCCTCTGCCCTGTTTACAAAAGGAGCAGAAGGGGCGACGATGTGTTGTGCACCGGGTGCACCAAAAGGGCAGTCTCCTTGGTATCCCAGCAGGCTCCAGAAAGCCTGGAGGCTCTGATGGATACCCCAGTACTGGAATTTATTTCTGCTGTCTGGTTATCTTTAACAGTGAGCATCCTATAGGACATAATCTGGTGTAATGACCCAAAGCAGCTGTATCAGCGCTTGCCTTGCCTGTGTCTTTCACAACACAACCCTTGTTTTCTGCATCAGGCACCCTCCAAATTTGTTCAGTGAAGGCTGAACAGGCCTCAGTGTCACTTTGTGTGCCCTCTTGAAACACCACCTGTGCCCTATAGCATCACATTGACCAGCTGACACACAACCAAGCCATCTTTTCTGACTCACCACAGTTGTTTCACATTCATTTTTCCTTGTAATTTCTCCAGAGTTTTTGCTGCGATTGGAATGTTTCTCCAGGTGAGTGGCTCCTGCTCCTGAGGGGCAGGGTGTTTACTTGCCAGCCCTACAACAACTTGAGTTACTGCCAGCAGAGCTTCCTAGTGCCTGCATTTCCAGGGCATTTCCACCAGCTGCAGATTCCTCCACAAACTCTTCAGTGAGCCACCAGTCCAGGTGTCCAGGGGGTAAGACTGCAGATGCATTCTTCAACCATCCTCCTTCACCTCTGACTGCTCAGAGTTCTGGTGTAAGACCCAGGAGCTTAAACCTTACGGTCCCTTTGCTCCAACAGGGACTCACCCCACCTCCTTCCTTCCCTGATGTCAAGGGCTGGCAGACAACATTAAGAGAATCTGAAGAAATATGGGGAACCAGTGGAGAGAGAGTCCTACTCCAGGACAGAAAAAGTGGAAACTGATGCTCAGATTCACGTAATAGATATGAGGTCCATTGAGCCAAACAGAACCCATAAAGAAAGCACCTCTCCACTGAAGACTGTCTTACATTTCACATCATCTCTGTGGGCCAAATTTGAGAAATGGCACTGAGAGAACTCACTTTTATTTTTTCCCCTGAAGTTTTCACAAAGCTCTCTCCTCACAGGATATTAATCTCATTTCTTCAGCCAGGATGAGGCTGCATTCTTTGATTCACTTTTTTATTGCCAAGACAGACTCAAGCATTTAAAAGCCTCTCCTTGTCAGGACATTTGCTATAGAATATTTTGATCAAATGATCATGTAATGTTTCATGTATGCTGGTGGCAGCTCTCAGTCTATTCCTTCCATCAGCTTAGGTATGTAACTGTGAGACTGCCATGTCCCTGCTCTCCTGGCATCATACTCTTTCTATGAGAGTAAATGCTGCATGGCAGTTTGTCTGGCATTGCTGCTGCATCCAGGCCAGCTTTCCACATGGAAGTCAAGCAGCAGTAGGAACAGAAACCTCGGCATGGCCAGGGGCATCTGAATGCAGCAGGGCTTCCCTGCAGCACCCCCAGGAGCTTCAGCTCTGGCATTAGCTGGTGGTGTATTTTCCAGCTCTTTTCATATAGCCCCTGACAAACCAAGGAGGCTGCTTTCTATCCCAAGCACATCTGGCACTCAGGCCTTAGACTTGGCAAACAGACTGATGGCCTTCTGTCTTGGAGTGCAAGTGCCTCAAGTACATCCTGATTGGCATCAACAGGCAGAAATTCCTTCTCTCTTTGAAAAAAATAGTCAAGATCTGGATGTAGTGGTACTTTCCTCCATTTTCTAAAAGGCTGCAAAAAATTACTGGCTCCATAGAGCCCTTCTCTTTCAAAACTGTCATAATGTGGCTTGGAATAATCCTGGAAGGGTGCCCAGACCCACGTCCAGCTGCATCCTGAGTTTCAGTACAAGTATTTGCATACGAGCTGGTAATTGGCATGCAGCTGGTTTTATGCCAGCTCCAGCAATTGCATAACCCAACTAATCTTTTCTCTGGGCTCGAAAGAGGAGTCTGTGTCTGCTGAGCTTAAAATTTCTGGATGGGATCTGTTCAAGTATGCTCTCACATTTCTATGCCACGCTGTTAACCTCTCCTGAGATACAGTGCCAACTCTTCAAAGAGGAATTTTAATTGAAATTTGTCTGAGGTAGGAGGTGCCTCTGCCTTTCCCTGGCTCTCCTATGCTGAAACTGGGCAAATGACATGAAAATCCTCCTCCTGCACAGAGGACTGTGGAGGAACTCTTCGTTGGCTCTGTAAGACTTTGGATTGCATTTGCCTTCCCAGTGCTGTGGCTGGGGACAGCCACATAACCAAAAGAAGGCCTGTAAACTGAGGAACATGCATGTTAATCACAGTAATCAGTAAGGCTTTCTTTCTAAGTTCAAGGGTTTGAGAAGGTCTGAGTCTTTACTATTCCAACTCCTATTTTTTCCCCTTTAACCGCCATAATTGCTAAGAGGTCACTGTCAATCCTGCTTCTTGCTTTTGAATGCACATTTCAATCAGGTTTCAGATCTGATGGGGTGTCAGGGAGCCTGTCTATGCTGCTGAGCCACAGACCCTGTGGTAACACAGATAACGTGTTCCTGCTAACGGTTCTCCGTCCCCAAAACTCACATGCTTTCTGTGATGGTCATATTTGACTAGACCTTTTTGACCTTATTACGGCTGTTTTCTGAGCATCTGTCATAAGGTAATAGTGAAACAGTGGAAACCACTAAAATGTGGCTGCTCTGTAAAAAAAATATTCAGAATTCTGGCTAATTTTCTTTAAACGATGTGTTGGTTTTGCATGGCCTAGTTTTTGGTAGCAGGGGGACCACAGAGGTGGCTCCTGTGAGAAGCTGCTGGAAGCTTCCACCATGTCTGGCAGAATCAATCCCTGACGGCTCTGAAGATGGACATGCTGCTGGCCAAAACTGGGCCAATGAGAGAGGCTAGTAACAACTCTGTGATGACACACAGAGAAGAGGAAAATCAAAACAAAGTAGGACATGCACAGTTTTTTCTTCTAGCCAGGGAAGAGGAGGA
>VWPU01015909.1:0-23476 GCA_013398955.1 Callaeas wilsoni | reverse complement strand
AACACGGCAGGTACTGGCCCAGCAGCACCAGCACAGCCCTGAGCACAGCTCACACCACACCTTCCAAGAACACTGCAAGAGGGAAGCGTTTGCATCTGAAATAATCCCCGCTGCAATCTGCAAACCAGATCACACTGACCTATTTATACAGTTATCAAGTTGCTGGTTTTAAATAAATCTAATTACACAACTGCTTATCTTTTGCAGCTTAAACATTCAAATCCAGCTCGTTCAAGGTTGTTAGAGGTTTGTCTAAACAAATATTGGGCAAACAGGACAGAGACCTTTTATTCTTATAGACATTTAGCTACTGCTCCAAACCCAACCACCCTTTCATATAGGGAAAAAATGATCAAAATTCAAGAAATACAGCAAATGTAAATTATTTGCTCTTTTGTTAGTCACTTGCTTGACTTGGGACTGGAAAAACCAAACCACCAACTAAAAAAACCTCAATACACACAAGGGTTCCCACATCTTGCAAGGAAGCAAACAGACCGGGAGCAGGATTATCTAAAGGCAAGGAGGAATTTGTTACTCACAACCTCAAATATTAGAGCTGCTTAGTAAAGCAAACTATGTGCAACATTTCTGTCCTGGTCAACTGCCCCAAAGGCTTCAGTAGCTCTGAAGCACCAAGCCAGAAATTCTCAGCCCCAGAGCAGCACTCTGGCGTGGGACAGCAGCTGGGCACGTGCCCCGTGCCAGGGCCTGCAGGGCACAGGGCACTGCTGCACCCCGAGGGCACACGGCCCAGGACTGGCACTGTCCTGTGCAGGAAGGCTGCTCAGAGACCTCCTGGGGGGCCCTGCAGTGCCAATAACTAAATATACTTCTGACCAGATACAAGAAATATTATTTCTGACCAGATACATTAAATATTTTTTCTGACCAGACACATAAATATTTTTTCCGATCAGATACACAAATATTATTTCTGACCAGATACATAAATATCATTTCTGATGAGATACATGAAGCATCATTTCTGACCGGATACATAAATATAATTTCTGACCAGATACATTAAATATNTACATTAAATATTTTTTCTGACCAGACACATAAATATTATTTCTAACCAGATACATAAGTATCATTTCTGACCAGATACATTAAATATTTTTTCTGACCAGACACATAAATATTATTTCTAACCAGATACATAAGTATCATTTCTGACCAGATACATTAAATATTTTTTCTGACCAGACACATAAATATTATTTCTGACCAGATACATGAAGCATCATTTCCGACCAGGTAACTGCAGCCCAAAAGCCGCGGATGCCAGGCGCGGGCAGGTGGCAGCGTGCCTGTCCCTGTCCTTGTCCCTGTCCTTGTCCCTGTCCCTGCCCCTGTCCCTGTCCTTGTCCCTGTCCCTGGGATGACAGCAGGGGAGCCAGGCTGCAGCAGCACAGGGAGCTGTGCTTGTGCAGGACCCGTGCTCAGGGATGCACTTCCCCAGCACACAGGGCACAGCCATTTCCAAATCCCAGCTCTGGCCTAGGAGCATCTCCCCTGCTCCTCCTCTGTCCCAGCGAGCTTACGAGCTCAGCTTTACCTGGGGCAGCCAGAGCTCTGTGCCAGACTGCTCCCCACCTCCCAGAAGGGGCACTGCTGCCACCTGTGCTGCCTGGCAGGATGCCCTGCTAGGTGAGAACACTGCACAGAAGCCACCCCTGCAATTTTAGAAATGCTACTTCAGCCACCATTCTTCTCTAGCAGAAGAACTCAAAGGTAAAGCAAGTGTCTTTCTTCAGACTTGTGCCCACGAATACAGACTCTGCTGTATGCTGCTCTACTATAATCCTATGGACATAAAAGCACCCTGTGACATCAATCTCACAAATAAATAAATATATTAACAAAGAGAATGATCTTGGATGCTTACCCACCTAACAGAATCCTGTCCTTACAAAGAACATTTAGCTGTTAAAAGTCATTAGAGGTCAAGAGTCTTACAAACAATGGAAAAGAAATTGTACTCACAGGGGCTGACATCTCTGTACCTATTTCTATTTTTGTTTCTGGGATGTTTGGCCACTTTACATGGAAAATCACTGGCTTCATGCCTGATGTCCTGAAACAAAAAATAAAACCCTGTTAGGTAGGAATCCATCTAATTTCATACCATTAGCTATTTTAAGACAAATACCCATTTGACTTCGTATCTTCATGTGAGGGAATTCTGGACAGAAAGCACTTTGGGCCTCAAATTAAGAATTGCGTTTAAATTTATCAGAATACAACACTAACATTATTATTAAAATATTATTAGTTTGCATAATAAAGTAGCAGAACAGTCACCAGACATCATGCCTTTCCACTCCTGAAGGAGCCCCAAAGCACTTCCACATGAACTGCTTCAAGCCCTTGTTTGCAGCATCAGTAAAATACCAACGCTGCTTCTGACTCAGCAGCAGTGAAAACATTCACTGTGATGGAAAGAAACTTGTCTGCCCCTCGGCACCACACACACACAGAGGTGATCTGTCTGAGACCGCTGTCAGTATCTCGAGGTATCAGCAAGATGTCACAAAACTGCACTGGTGGAAGTCAGCTGTGCCCAACTCACATGCTCAGCATCTCAAACATCACTAGGGTCCTCTCAGGTTCTTCAGATGCATGTAATAGCTCAGCTATCTGAGACAATTTCAGAAGTTAAAATAAAAATAATTCTGCTGTTCTTGGACATTAGTCCCAATTTGTTGAAACAGAACCTCACATTGTAAATCAATACTGTGTAAGCACAGTTCTGCATATAAAGAATCATGTACAAAGCTCAAGATTTTTTCAAGTGGGCCATCTACTGCAGCACATTACCTGTTTATCTCTTCTGCTGCATTATTTAGGTATGTACCAACTTACACTGAGTGCTACATGTCAGGAGAAGAGTTCTGATTTACATAAACCTGCCCAAAATTAGCACAGTGTTCTGAAACTGAAATAAGGGCTGACATCAGCTGCCAGCTTTTTATAACTGAACACATGGCTGCCAGTATTTCTGCTTATGAAGAATGCAGTCTGGAGAATATGATCTGGACTGCCACAGTCTAATATCTCAAACATGAGGCAGCTAAGATGGGTATTTTCAGAAATTTGTCTCTGACACGAGGTAGGTGACACTGTACTTTACAGGGATTTATTCTTCTGTACTGACTGTGCAGGATTAACAAGAGAAAAAAAACAGGGAACTAGGAAAAATGGTTCTCTAGATCACTAACCACATTTCCCAAATGTGTGTTGAAAACCCCTGACACCCAAAACCAACACAACTCCCCTCCACTTAGGATTCATATTATAAAAGCATCAAAATGCAAACCAAACCAAGATCCCTAAGGAATTTTTCTGTAAATACTGGGCTATTTTAGCAGCAGCACTAATATACAGTTTCGATCCACAGCATTAACAAATTTGCAAAAAAATCTTTCAAAAAGAAAAGGATCAAGTGCTTCTTTACAGAAATGGAATTATACAAAGGCATTCTAATACAAAAACATGACACTGAAGCATCCACATGTGTGTGCACACAAACTACTGCCAGTCTCCAGGAGTTCCACAGATTCAAACGCCAACACCAAGCATTTCAGGAATTGAAAGTGGCAATTTATTGTGCAGGGAATGGAGAGCTGGCTATTATCTCAGCAGCAAATATCGGATCTTTTTCAAGATGCCACGGTGCCTAAAGGAGAATTGGACAATAATGGAGTTCTAGGAGATGCTGAACTCCCACAGGCACAGAGAAAATGGAAAGAAAGAAGCCACTCGTGTGCCTTCAGCAGACTATTTAAAAACAGCAATGTATTTCTGGAGCATGTTTCAACAAACAGGAAAAATCACGGGGTGGGGGTGGGATGGTAACAAAGAGGGATAGAGATATGGCAACAGGCAAGCTGCTGCCTTGTGTGAAAACGCAGCCAGCAGCCAGCACCTCCCTGCTGTGTGATGAACACGGTGCAGCAGAAAATCCTGGAGAGCAGGCATGCCTGGCCATCACATGGGGCACACTCTCCTCTGCAACGTGGCAGAGAAGGGGTTTGGAGTTTTGGTTGGGGTTTTTTTTGGATACAGACGTTGCTAGAACATCTGAATTAACCAAAGAAAATTTATCATCCGAAGTCACTTCCAGGATATGAAGCTGACTTCAGTGGAAACACAATTGCCTTCCACAGAGGAAATGGCTGGAGAGGAACAACCTAGTGCCAAGTTACCCTCAGGAGCCGCGTGCCCACGTCACGGGCCTTGTCAAACACCGCTGGTCCTGGCTACTGCTGGAGTCACATCTCACAGTGCCACTCAGCTGCTTGTGGGGCAGCTTCAGAACAGGTTCATAACAGTACCACAAGGTCTCCATGCTGGAGAAATCAGACTCATTCACAGCATGGAATTACTGTGCTCTGAGCAACTTGAAGCCAGTGATGTCACGAGAACTGAAGGCAGTGGATGAGGGCAGGGATTTATGAAGTTACAAAACACCTTCTTGAATCACACTCAGTCACACTGCAGAGATCCTGCCTGTTAAAAAGGAAGCTCGACATTTCATTTAAAAGGTCGTGCAATATAAAACTTTAAAGAGGAAGGGCCAGAACCAAAGTCAGTTTTCCAAAGTCAAATGCTTTGGGTTTGGAGCGTGAGTCACTCCACACCACTCATCTCCTGGTTTAAAGCCTTGTCCCCCAAATACTTCAGGGATGGAAAGAGGAAGTCTGCTGAAGCCTTGTTCTTCAAATGGGAAGTTGCCGTAGCTCTGAGCACAACAGCACATTGGGCTACACCTTCCCCACCAGGAAGATTCAGAAAGAGAAGATGCACCCCAAAATCTTCAAGAAAATATTACGTAAGAGCACAGGAGGAGGTGGCCGTGCCATCAGCCACTCAAGCACGCTGTGCAGATTGGTCTATCAGTATTTAGCAGGAAACTAAAGGTGCAGCCTCAGTGTCTTCAGCTGCAGCAGACAGACTCCGGGAAGCCTTGCAGCAGGGCTCAGTTTGATCCCAGTGTTTAATTGCCCCATAAACTCTGGAGCAGCTCAGCCTCAGAGATAACGATTTACTGTCATTTGAACAGTTCTGCTCCTACGGGAAGCAGCAAATGCCAAGATCTTATCAGGGCTACAGAATTGCTCCTAATCCATCTACCGAGGCACTCACACTAAGGAGAGCAATTCATCAAAATTATAGAAAGACTTACATAAAAAAGTAATCTTAGCTTAAAAAACAGGTTTCCTCTTAAAGCTGGAAAAAACTGGAAAAAAATGATGACACATGACACTGCTGGGAAAGGTGCAAGAGTAAAAAAGTTACAATAACATCAAGTGGAAGGTGCTTTTTTCCCAAGATGTCACTCCAGGCTGATTTCAGAACAGAAATACCGCTACAATCCAATGAGGTTGCAAAGACCTGCAGAGAAGAGCACGAGAAAAGCAGCAAGTACCAAGGGATCCACAACAAACACCTGCTTCACACAAAGGGGAAGGTCTTCAGATTCAGCACGGGAGCGAGCACACTGAAGTCCTGAACTCACTCTCCAACAGAAGAACTTCATGAAGATACAAAGCACACAACTGCTCATGTGACCCACTTTGACAAGGAAGATTTGATTTCTTATCCTACATGAAGCTTTACATCAGAGTATTTGGGCAAGAACAAGAAATGAGGATGTAACTTTTAGGTAAGAGGAAGGTCATCTAAAGATCAGATAAATGAACAGACAGTTGCATCACACAACATAAATCTTAACAAGCAGCTGCAGAATTTTAGCCAGCTAAGTGAAATAAATGTGGATTTTAATACCCTTTAAAAACATTTTATCATGTCTCCTACTTTTGCTTTCAACTAAGATATGGTAGTATTGATTTGCTTATTAATCTCCCTCAAAAAGAAGAAACCAGTTGCCTGCTAGGTCAAGTTTCTTCCTGAGGTCAAGCAGCAGAGAGAGGAAAGGACAGGCTTGTTTAAAGTTCAACACCACTCTTCCACGAGGTTAAAATAAACAAATAAATAAGAAATCACACACTTGCAACACAGTTTCCTAGAAAGCCCCCTGCTAATTCAGCACTGCCGGGCACTCGAACAGGAGAGGGTTTGTGACACCAGTCAGCTGCTGGGAGCACGGCAATAACCCCCAGGAGAATGTAAACTGGGCACGGCTGCCGTACTAAATCATATCGACACGCGGCACGGCGGGCTCACCGCTGCCAGGCCCAGGTTCATCACGGCCAGCGGGTATCACAGACCGCCTCAGCACTGCCCAGCTCCCCACGCCTCGCCGGGAGCAAATCCCGCAGCCTCTATCGCGCCCGCTCTGCGGGGAGATACCTGCAGGCGGTAAAGGCGCAGTCAGGCACCTGCACCTGAGCGGCTGCCAGGGCTCGGCCGCGCACTCCCGGCAGGGACAAAGCCGCACGCCTGGGTCACCTCCAAACGTCACCAGTGCCTTCATTCTGCGTGTTCCCAGAAGGAAGGCACCGCTGCCAATAAACCACAGCAACGCTGCGCAGTTCAGCTGCTCGGGTTCTCGGATTGCTTCGGTGTCATCTGCAATGGGTAAAAACTGATTTTTCAATTCTGGTTCTTTTGAATGTTGTAGCAGAGCCAGGGAAATTAAAGAGCTAAACTTCAGTATCAGGTTAAAGAATTACATGAGACTTCTCAAATTTCAGTAAGTTCAAAATATAGTTTGTCCTTGAAATTTATGACCCAAAACAGAAGAAGTTCAGAGCTGCTGGCAGGAACACTCTACTTCTGCTGTTTTGTAGCCATGTACTCACTGCCAAAACAGGAAACAACTGAATGGAGCGTCAGCGTAAGAAAACAATCAAGTTCCCTTCTTCTTCACATCCATCTCTATTTTTCCTCCCAGGTACTCAATCTGCTCCAAAAAGTGCATTTTAGACATTATCAGAAAGACAGAGACTTTTGAGAATGCGAAATGGCTCTTTCTTGACAGCTGTTGTGCAAAAGCAAAGCTCTGCTATCTGTATCATCAAACAAAGGCAGTGCCAGGAAATAAACCACACTCTCATTAAAGTGTCAAGAGGTTCTAACTCAGCCGCTCTTCTTCTCTAAGAAAAATAACCACTGAGATGAGATCCAGATCTTGATTTGCCCGAACATTAGGGGTCTCTACAAAAAGAGTTTTGGTTCAACCTCATCTCAGATAGACTGGTGCATCCCACAGACCAGATACCCACATAACTCCTAAAGGAATTTAGTCTGCATAGCAAATCCAGACCTTAATTTGTTTGCAGTATGGGTTTTGTGTGAGTTTAAAAATGTATCATCGCTGGCCTGTAGGGTATTCCGGGCCTCACAGACTGACAACTGCGGTTATAAACAGTCCTGCTTTCCTAGTTACCTAATATTTTCATTCTGACATCTCACAAGCAATCAAGAGCATTACAGCTTTTACAGAGCTACCACCACCAAAAAAACACAAACAAAACCCAAGGCTTTGTAGGCTCCAGAGGAGAAAAAAAGACATGAATGCTGCAAATGCTAGAACATAAGGGAGGGATAAGAAACACTTCTCACACCTTTCCATGTGCTGCATAACCAAGGCATTTTCTAGAATTTAGACAAGCTGCAAATGGTATGTTTCAAATTGGAAACAAAAGGACAAGAGATGCCCCCCACTGCAGATACTTTACATTTTCACCAGGCGATCTCTGGCTTCATGAATTAGGAAGCATGGAATAATTTACCATGGAATTTTTACCTAGACTCACTCAGAGTCCTCTACTCTCTTTCAGAGATACTGTGCTGATAACCTCAGTTAATGTTAAGAAAGCAAGACTGTACTATCTCCCCCAAATATTGCATAATCCATTATCACCATTCCCCCAAATCTTGCATAATCCATTACCACCATGTAATCTTAAGCTAAATGAACTAATTTGATTAATAAGTAAATAAGATAATCAAATGTAAGTCTTGCTTCCTCACCAGACAACACATTCAAGGTCTTACCAGTTAAAAGCTGAACAGATCTTTACAGATTCTTTTTCCTTTCCTCATTTTTGATCCCAGTGTATGCACCTGCCCCAAGGCTCTGAACACATCCTGCTCTTCTCTTCAGCTGGGCATGCTGGCCCACTGCAAGAATGCCAATTTGCAGAATATCTGGCGTTACCGACAGCTAAGGAGGAACATGAAAGGCTGCTGCAGAAGCAGGCACTGTACCAGCAGAGAAGGACATTACCACCTCTTGCCTGGAGAGATTCGGGGCAGCTGTTTGGTGCTGGCTCCACCGCGGCGTTTAGGGCCAGGCTCATGGAACCAGCTGTGCCGGCACCGCCGCCGCGAGCGGGAGCACGCAAACACCGAGCTGGCTCTGAGCACACGCTCTGAGCAGCCCACACGTGAGCTGGAGAGCGACCAGCCCCGAGCACCCGACTCCAACTCTTCCTACTAGGCCTCGACGAAGTTTTGTAAAAAGAGCCTCCACTTTAGATTAAGACGTGCACCTCACATGCACCGAGCTACAACCGAAACTCGTCTGTGGTGTTTGTGTCCTTTCACCTTTTCCTGGAAAGTGTGTTGACTAAAAGCCAAACAAACAGCACAGCACTTTAGCTGCTTAACAGACAAACACCGCAGTCATTTCACTCAGGGCAAGCATTTTAAAGAAACAAAGTAAGATTGCAAATGTTCAATTTATTTTTCACAAAAGAAACGCCAACATTTGGGCAGTTGTCTCATCAGCAGTTTAAACTCACACAGTTGCAGAACTACCAGAGCATTACTTTTAATCCTTTTGGAGATTACATGAGTTAAACACATCTAGATTACTAACTGGTATCTTAAAAATACTGGTCACAATAACAGACAACTAGACAAGTCCAGTATTGCCCATCTACAGTGACATTTGCTCATCTGCAACAGGCAGAATTCGCTAAAATACCAGAAATGTCAAAGAAAAAAGGGCAGTTTGCAATTCCCAAGCGATCTTAATTTTGTCGAGGTCATTTTCTACATAAGGTAGCATATGTGAGAGAGCCAATTGCCTAGCACACACCGTGACTAGGAGGTACAGAGACCAAGACATTCAGCCTGGGAACGACGTCTCAGCCCCGCTCCAGGGTGGCCAGAGGCAGCTCCAGCACCAGGTGCATTCCCAGGACACGGCCCGTGCAGGCTCCCAGGCAGCCTCCTGCCGTGTTCTGGAACTCTCCACGGGAGCAGAGCCGAGGCAGGGCTCCCGAGCAAAGGGGGACTGTGCAGACCCTCCAGCTGCCGGGCCACGCTGCCGCAGGGCATGGGGTGCCAGCACGCCGCGAGCCCGCTGCTGACCCAGAGGCCTCTTCTGGGAAAGCAGCTGAAGGCACAGGGAAGCGTTTCTAAAGCACTCCCAAAACACCAGCCACACACACCTGGGAACACAACCTCACCAACTCTTCAGCTTTCCCTTTCGTCCCTATTTGAAACTAATTAGGGAGCAGCCAGGAAGCAGCAGGGAGTTTAGTCAGGAGTAAGGCTGGGACTCCCCCAGGGACACGTACATGACCTACAAAATCTACAAGGCCTGAGCAGCACCTGTGGTGTGGCTAAAACTTCCAGCTATTACAATGTCATCATCTCTCCTAAATCCATCATTTTGCTTATTGGGTAGAGATATAAATTATTTGCCAAGCTTTGGGACATCTTATAGTTGTAATCCTCAAGGCAATCCTAAGAAGTCAGAAAAAGGAAAGGTTTTTAAAATGGTCTCCTAGTGGTGATGTTGGCATTTTTTTCAGTTTGATTTTATAACCATACATTTAGCACCAGGACAATTCCCTGGAAGGCATGTGATTCCCAGAATAAGATCACAAGGATTTTTAAACCCTGGATTTAGCAAACAGGATGATGCTTCTCACACTTCTCAGCCTGTTCTGCAGCACTGCTTCTGTTGCAGAGAGATGAGGAGGTTCCAACAGAACAAAAGACACCTCTCCTGAAAGGTGCCATTGACTACATTAAAGGGGTTACCAGTAATGAAGACCAAAGCAGTTTATATTACTACTTGAAAACAGGAAATAATCTGACCTCAGAAATTCTGGTGGGTGCTCAAAATAAGTATTACAAACGAGGTGGAATGAGAGATGTCTACACAGAGACAATGTGAGAGCAAAAAACTTCACCAATGTCAGAGGGGCCTTACAGAACCACACGTGCCTGAAAACAGAAAATCTGAGTTGTCAAAGAGCTCCAGACTTCCCATATTTACTTATCAAGCTCCTTACAAATTCATCAACTTGACTTGGCATCTTACAACACCTCCCAAAACCACAACACAGTGAGTAATAGGGGAAGCAGGAGACTTTGTACACTCCAAGACTTATCATCAATTCCTTTTTGTTACGCTGTTAACACACCATGAGCATTTGCTGCAAAGGGAAGAGATGGGCTGGTCGTGAGAACGTGCACACACATAATCCTTCGCTCATCAGAGACTCAGAGCTACAAAAATATACTTCTAGAGTTTACAAAGCAAAATACCATTCATTTTTTCACATCACTGCTATTGTCCTTTGAATACCCTAATGTCAAGTTTGTTGTTGTCATTACATTCCAAAATAAACATCTCTGTCTTCTTGGACTGCTAAAACATTACAGGGTTTCAGTGAGAAAGAGACCCCATTCTAGAGCAGGGATTTTGATCTGTGCTCTCTCCTCCAAACAGCTGCTGGTGCCCTCCCTGAGGAGGGGTGCCAGCGGCCCAAGGCAGCCCCGGTAAGGACGGGCAGCTGACACCTCTGGGCTGCTGTAAGGGATGCTGTGCTCCCCAGGTGGATCGGTTCCCAGCTGGGAAGCTCCAACTCCTCCGTTTCTAACTCAGGAGTCAGTGTTCCTCACTCCCATGCCAGGAACCCAGCCCTTTGCTGTAACCAACAGCTGTGCTGGGCCAGCTCCGGAGCTCTCCTTTCAGAACAGAGGCCATTTCCCTGGGCAGTGTTCTCAGGCTCTCGCAGGAACGCTTTTCCTCCCAGGCTCCTGGAGGCACGGGAGGAAAGCTGTGGAAGAGCTCCCCTGCCCACGCATCATGAGCACTGTGGATAAAGCACTGGCACTGGAAGGGAGCACCGCTCAGAGCCGGGCGAGCCAGGCCCGGGAACCCGGCATCCCTCCGGCATTTCTGCTGAGAAACTCCTTCTAAATACAAAAGCACTTCCAGGTTAACTCTCAATGACGTATTTGCCATGATGACACAAAGCCAGCAACAAAAGGATTCTTACCCAGGAAACAGAACTTCTGGAGTTTGCCTCATTTTTATTTTCTTGATTTGAGTTGGTTTGAAAGTCTCTTACCATCATGAAAACAGGATTTTGTGAAAACAGAATAAATTTGCAAGCCTCATTTTCTACCCCCAACACTGAGTAAAACTAAACTCAGATTTTATCTAATATAAGTTATAGGATAGAGTAAGCAAGCTCTTGGTGTTCACAGAAGAAATACGAATTACAATGGTTTTTCTTTAATACTTATCTGGAGTTAAACGAGTTATATATGCATTCAGAAAGTACAGCCAGTTAAAGCAGTTTTCGACACCAGCTTGCCATATGCCATGTTAAAATTAGACTGATTTTTTCTTTTAAAAAGCAACAAATTTATGCATGAAGTAGGTCTATGCAGTACACTCAGATTTTGAGGAACGCTTTTTCTCATCCAGTAATCTTTGCATAAAGTTCCAAACAAAGAAGTAGAAAAAAGAAATTAGTTCAGAATGTTCAGATTTTGAAGCTATCTTCCCAATATCTCACAGAACTGAAAACACTTTGTTCAATTTAAAAAGTAATGGACTGGTTGCACTAAAAAAGCTTATTGTCAGGGTGATAAATACACAACAATATAATTTTTAGAAATAATAACATGAGTATCATTGAAAACTAGAGACCTTGTAAGCTGGCTAAAAATAGTAATTTGAATTCCTAGCTTAGTCAGCTTGGCCAGAAACAGCTGTGTTCACTGTAACCTCTAATTAGTTTGCATATTATAAGAGCCCCAAAGATTTTTTCCCTCTCCAAAACCTACTAAATTAGCCTTCACAGCACAATGCTGTTACCACACCAAATGCAACAGAATATTCAGACTTTGGAGACTTCCCACTCTTCTTCCTGAAATGTTTCATTTACAAAGGCACATATTCCCATTTGATAAGGCAAAGGCCATCTCCCCTCTCCCTGGAGCATTCAGAAGAGCCTGCCTTGGAAGGTCAAGGCAAGGCCCAGCCCCCAGCTGCTTCAGACAGAAGGAAAGGTCTGGGTTCTAACACAGCTGTTCATTACCTTGAAACACTGAGCAACCACAGTCAGAATTTAAAGCAAATTTCTCTTCCCTCATGGCTAAGGGCTGTCCTTCTGCATAAAGTATTTCATTCACACTGGGTACTCCAACGTGAATCTAAAAGCTAAACTGGACTTTCTAATGTATATGCACATGTTAATGAAATAGTCACACCATGACTACAGCAGGGCACATGTTCACTCCATGTCAGTGCTACTTTCCTATCTGGAGTACTATGGGACAAGCAACAGCCGTATTTCCAACTTTCTACTAATTCCATCAAAATTCTCCAAGTTATGAGGCTGTATGTAGAGGAAGTACTAAAACACACAGGAAAGGAAGTGGAGGAATTGTTATATAGGAAATTGTGAACTCTGCTTTACCTATTTAAAAAAATAATCATCTACATCTTATTCAGTGGCAAGCTTCATTTCCTTGAAGATGTCTGTGCCGTGTGTTGCTTTACTGGCTTTCTTGAGATGCAGTTTTGAAGTCAGATGTATGAGGGGGAAAACTGAATTTATTTAGTATCAAGGAACCCCCGTGCATCCGAAATGATGAACCGTATGTTCCACAGGTACCAGCTCCATAATGTGAGTGGGTCTCCCCCCTGCATTGTTTGTTCCCTACAATTAAGGGTATAAGACCAAACTCCAGCAAGTTCTGGAGGCACAAGAATATTTCACCATGTTGGCCATTAGAAAGTAGACAGGCAATGGAACTACAGATGCATTCTGCCAAAGCATGCTCATTACACTATTACTAAAAGCTTTTTATCATTTCTAAGCTAACAAGATTCCAAGAGTTTAAAGAGAATGTACAATTAGCAGGATTACACAATGCAGGTTCTTGCCTCTGCATGCAGGGAAAGGTCAAACTCGAGCTTTGCTCCTGCAGCAGAACCAGCAACCAGTCCTCCCTTCAGTAGCTCTGTTTCTCAGCACACTGCCCAAATCCCTCTTCGGGAGCTTGAAGTAGCTGTAACTGCTTAACTACCATTCCCAGAAAGAAGTTTTAAGTATCTTTTCTTAAGAAAGACTTTTGGACTGAAATAGAAGAAACTTGCTGGATTACCAAATTGCATGAACAGCTTGCTTCAGTTGGGATCTGCTTAACGCGGTGATTGCTGTTATAATCACAGATGCCCACTTCACTGTACTCAGAATATTCAAATTTGGAAAGGAAAATCGTAGTGATGATTAAAAGCATACTGAATTCACTGAATGGTGCAACCTACAGGTTGCCAAGCTACTGCAATGCACACAAAAACCTGCTGAGAACAAACAGTACTGCTGGAAACAGATGTTAGATAAAGCAGAATTAGGATACTCCTGGTTTTTCACGTGACTAATTTGTGTTTAGGAAAGCAATCTAACTAAGCCAGGTTAATATTAAACCTTACAGCATTCTGAACCGGAGCTGCTCAGCTCCCAGTCCAGGGCCCAAACGCAGTTTTGGGTAAGGCAAAGAGCGCTGCCCACGCCTGTCACTGGCGTGTCCTGCAAGGGCTGCCCGGGCACGGGGACACGACGGGGACAGCACAGCCTGCCCAGCCTCCAGCTGGCTCCGGGACAGGATGCCTGCACACCTCTGTGCTGCACCAACTTTAACAGAAGTTGCACATAAAAGCACAATGTTTATGCAACTACTTCCAGAGTAGTAAACTGCTCTGAGGGTCAGAGAGAAAAAGCCAACATGCTTTCTGGAGAGAGAAACTTAACCCTTAAATACTTAAACGTGTACGAAAATCCACCCATGGCAAACAAGGCTGGGAACTGGTGTAAAGACACCCCCTCCCATAACCCCAACCCAGCCAGACCTTACATGCTAAAGTGCATTCAGTATTTTTACTTCTCCGAGTTGCAAAGCAATGCTTCAAGACGCTGACAGAACCAATCCCGCATTACTAGAGGATGTTTTAACTGTCACTGCAGGGACAGAGAGCTTTCACACCCAGCTGTACAGGACATCTTCTCATCTGAAAGCAACTGAGAGTTTATGAAAACAAATGTCAGTGTTAAACAAGGACATCACACAGTCCAGGTAAGTGCTCAGACATCCTAATGCAGGGCAGATTAGCACTCTGCACTCCAGCACATGAAAAAGACTGCAAAACTTGACAAGCCAGGCCTTCAAAGGACTGCTGAATGCTCCCCATGCTAATGAAACAGGCTGCAGAGTGAGAGTCAGTGGCGTGGATCAGATGAGATAAACAGTTCTGCCATTTCACACATCTCCTCATCCTGCTAGTTTAAAATAATTCATCCTGTGAACTAAACCAACTGATTCAGCAAAGCCAAGCAACCCTCACAACTTCTACCTCTCGTAGTGGCAGTATCCCCTCTGGAAACACAAGACTGCTGTTACTTCCAGCCCTCCTGGGCAGCCCAGGCAGCGCTGCACTGAACCCACCACACCCCAGGCTCCACCAGACTCTTGCTCATCGCGTTCCACTTCCTGCCATCCGAAACCACTTATCAGTTGTGACTAAACATGCTTTATCACTTGATGTCTACCTCAAATCCTCATTTGCAGCTGTAGAACAGATCTGGAACACTTACAAGGAAAAGAATACTAAAAAATGCAGTAAATATCTTTAAATAAACCCTTCACACCTATCACATCCCTTTCCATTCCCCACCACCCAAAAGACAGCTACATCAAAGGCTTCTGAGCACAGATCCACAAATAAAGGTTATCAACTATCAGAATCACACCAAGTGCCTCCTCTAACATCAACACTGCTGAGGGCAAAGCACTTTTAGATTGTATTATTCTTCTGTAAGTATTTCAAGACACAATTTTGCCTGTAGAGAGAGAGTTTTTTATGCAGAACACATTGTTAGCAAAGACTTTGGTACAAGAAAACCCTAAAGATGTAGATGTTATTACATGAAAGCAATAAATGTTTGAGTGCCTGCTCCTAACTGGGTAGCAATATTATTTAGCTACTCTTAAAAGATAATAAGCACATAACAGTTTTACCACCCCAAATTTCATGTGTTTCAGCAGGCAGCGCAGCCCACAAGGAATTTCCTGCTGTCAGCCAGTCAGTCACAGAGGAGTATCCTGTACACTGGATTGTGTGGGCGACCAAGCAAAGCCTTGTCTGATGGGCTTGGCTCCCAGTGGAGGCTCCTGATGGTCAGCTTTACACAATTATAAACATGAAATCAATGACAAATAAGACATAAGTCAGTAGTTTCCATGAAACCTTTCTGCTCCGCCTGCTTCCTGACAGGCTCTAAAAAGACTGGTAAGATTAGACCTCTCCACTAATGCTCTCGTGTGGGCTAATAAATCCAAGAACTTAGCAGCTGTAAAGATTTCACATATTTTCAACCTCCTGTTCCAATCTTTCACCTCTGCTGAGCACCAGACGAGTCTGATGGACACAGAACAAAGCTCCAGAAGCTGGGGGTCCCCCTGAAGACAGCCCCGTTCCTGAGCCCTTCTCCAGAGAAGGGCTGAGCACCATGGGCTTTGTGCCCCCAGCTACGAGACCTTCGCTCTCCCCTGCCCGAAGTCACCACCCGCTCCTCCCTGCTGCTCCCAGCAGAGCCAGGCTGCCACGCGCTCTCCTGGTTTATCTCTCAGGAGGTGTGCCACTTATCAGCACTGCCGGAGAACAGACGGCAGCTGCCTCCAAAGGGAAGTCATTAAGGAGCCGGGCAGGTAACGCTGCTCGGTGGCAAACACCGCTGCCCGGTGGCAAACACCGCTGCTCGGTGGCAAACACCGCTGCCCGAGCGCTCCCCGTCCCGCCCCGGCTCCCGCGGGAACGCGCAGCCACGGGAGGAAGGGGATTGCTGGTTCCAACCACCCCGGCCTGCACGCGTGTCCTACAGGAGCTGCCAAACGGCCCACGGGCAGACCTGCTCTGGCCATGAAGCTCTGAGAAGGCTTCAGTACTGGGAATGAAAAAAGTACAGGCTGAAACACGGTTCTTGTTCATGGCAGCCCACAGACACCGCGAAGCTCTAGGTAGCAACTGCGATGTACTGTGAAAATTCTCCATTGGCAGAAGTTTAAGATCGAAGGGACAGTGTTGATTTCCAATTTAATTAAACTCTTAAGGAAGAAAACAAAAACATTTTCCAGAGTTGGGTAGCTGTCCACCCTCGCTCCTTTACTGGGTAAAGTTCCCCATTTCTCGTCCACTTCTGGAAATATTCGGAAATTCTGTCAAATGTGTCAATATGTATATTAGCTGTTTAATAAGCTATGTAGTATTTTTCCAGTTCTTGCTCCAATGACCCACCCTTTCCTTCTTTCCAAAAGAAGTTCCTCTTACTAAAACCTCTTGCTGGTGTCAGAGTGGTGTTTTTCCTGTAGCCCCCATCTTCAGCCACTGATGGCTGTGCAAATGGTAAGGAGACACAATTCCACACGAGGATGGCAGAGGGTTAGTCCTACTTCAAGCAGCTGCAATGACTGTACAGAAGACAGTGGAAAAAACAGGCCTCACACAGTAAAATGGAATCAAGATCTTCTGAACTAGCATGGGTTATTTTTCCTGTCAAAAAAAGGAAGTATACTCTTCCTTAGTCAAAGATGCATTTTTAAAATAGACTTCACATTTTACTTCCTGCCATCGCATTAAAAGGTCACGCTGTTTATGTTCCTGTAACCTGTTACTGTGGGATCAGGAATGGTATAAACAAGCAATTCTCACTGAACTGTGCACAAGGGAAGAAGGTTATGAGAACATTCCTCTTCATGTGTAGAACACTTGTTCCATATAAATATAAAGGATCTGAGAAACAGAGTGTCTTTTGTAGGATGGCTCTCAGCATCAAGTACTTGACGAATCAAGCACTTGACAGAAGCAGCATAAAATTCTGGGAACTTCAGATACAAGAAAAAGCACCTGACAGATCACAAATATAACAGCTACTTTAAGTTCAGAATAGTACTATGTAGCAGCATTCTGAGCTAGCAATTCTTTTAGTACATGAAATACAGGGAGCTTTCAGCCCAGAGGGGAGGGTTTCCTCTGCCTGCAGCGAGGTCTGCCCAGCTCCACACTCACCCCTGGACTCCACTGAGGTCATTCTGTAATTGCACAGACTGGCAGAATGCAAAACCTGCTGTATTGTTGCTTTATTTTCTATTTCTACTGATGCAGAAACTGTTTTAACCTTCTAAGGAGAAGAAAAAGACTGCACCGAACAATGCAAATCTGATTAAATGATCTCTTCATCATGAGTGAAACAGGTACATCTTCACCACTGATCTCTTCACCCTCCGTGCTGAAGGTGACTTTTGACCCCTTAACCCACACGTTCCCAGAGCATCCACAACAACCAGGAGCTGAGACAGCTGCAGAGCTCCTTAAAGGCCTGGATCCTACCAGGAGGGAAAAGGATATTCCATTAACAGATCAAGTTTTAGTTCCTAACAATGGAAACAGGCCTTTAATGTAGGTACCAGTACCCTACTTAGACAGAGCACATATGGGATTAATGCTGGATGCAGCAGAAAGGGTTTTTGTATTTCTTCTGTGAAAGATATGCCCACCTAGGAGGTGGAACTGTCCAAGTATTTTTTCATTCCAGAGGTTAACAAATCAGCAGTTAAATAAGGTACATGTTCAGCATCAGTGGCACCAAAAGAATTCTGCCTAAAAGGATAATGTAACTTATCACATCAGCAAGGACAGGTAGGAGACAGGAAGAAAAATCATTAGAGAAAAATATACAGCATACAAACAATTTGGGATGAATCACATCTGACTTGGTGTTGATGATAAATGTTTTGAGCTGAAAAATATGAAGACTCTAACTGCAACAGTTAAACCACAGATCCCTGAAGTAAGCTGGATTCATGTTGCTTTCACAAGCATTTGCCCTTTATGAATTTGTTACTCCACTATACACAAATGCAAACCTCAGTAATTTACTGAAACAATGTGTTTATCAGTCCATATTCTAGGATGAAGTACTGTCCAAGATGAAAGCACATGAAAAGTGTACAGAATTTAAAATAAGAAAAAACAGAATTAAAAACATTTCTAAAAGTTTCCTATTATGCCAGCTCATTTTCCTTCCCAACAAGGATATAAATTTTTTGCTGCTGTTCTATGAACCTGCTTTCTTAAACATAGAAAATACAACCCAATCTGAAAGTAGATCAGCTATCACCATTAGCAGAATCACATGAATTTCCAAGAATCATTTTTACCAGTTTTTCTTGGTATAAAATGACAGGCAAGCTGCTGAATCTTAGCTGTATTCTGCGTGGGTGAGAGAAAAAGCACATCTGAATTCACAGGGTTTGGTAGGAAATGAATTGGCATTTGTACTACACCAGCTACAAAGTGAACACACAAAGGCATTTGGATGCTCTACCAAAGTGCCTCTCCCAGTCAGACCAGCAAGGGCATGTCTCCTGGCACCAGAAACAAAAAAACCACCTCTTCTGCAAATCAACATGAAACAAGTTGACCAATGACTGAAAAAAACCCCAGAAAACCTCAGTGGTAAGCGCTGCAAACATCCAAGCTCAGAGATCAGATCAAGTCTGTGTTCATTATGAACACTGCAGAGAAACAATCACTCAGTAAGGAGCCACTGAGTATGCTCAGGTAGTTAATGAGGCTAAATTCAAACAGATACTTACATCACGCAAGTGACACTGATCTAAAACCTGGTAATTCTCATGTTTACAAGAAAGCAGCATTGATATTTCAGTGTAAGCCACATCTTATAAAGTCTCAACTAAAGAGAACCCTCGGAGAAAGTCCATTTGCAAAGCATGTATTACAGGAAAACATTTAATTTTAATGTTTAGTTAACTATAGGATGAACTGTTATTTCAAACCTACCCAGCATATTTAGAAAGTTGTTTTCATTTGAAAAATATTTGGTCTACCACATTTTATTCTCTGCTTACAAGGGCTATTTCTATTGGAATTTGCCATCATTTGGCATGTGGCCAGCACTTCTTTCTCCTAAGCAGTTTCCTTCTACACATCTGTGCTTCCAGCACACAGAGGAGGCATCAGCACCACGTGGAAGAACACGCCAACACCATCAACATAAACCCTTCCAAAAATGCTCAGAAGCAGGTGAGTACTGTGGGCACATTGTAAGATTTCTAAATTTTTAGCAAATGATAACCATAACAGGCTCAGTTTTTCCATGCTTTACTTCCAGCAAGGCTATCACAGAAGCTCTGGGTTTAAGTATTTAGATTTCCAACTCCGCAGGACAAGCAAGAGTAGGTGGCTCGGTAGCTTTTATATAACGGGACTCAGCCAACCTCAAACGTGCCAGCAGCAGACACAGCTGGGGCTGCTCTGAAAAAGCCAGCAGTAAAACCTCACCCGTGCAGCAGAGTGCCCTGAGCCAGCCCCAGGAGCACAGAGGTGCTCCACGTGCAGCTGGAGAGCAGCTCTGCCGCTCAGGGAGGACGCAGCGCGTCCCCAGCACCGAGCCCGCACCGGCAGAGTCAGCGACCCTACGGCACTGGAAAACACGGAGCATCCTTAGCTTACTGAGGAACAGAGGCTCCCTGCAACTCTGACTGCTAAGGCAGCTTTCCACAAGCAGAGCCAATTACGCCGAGCCTCGAGTGAATCAACAGAGCACGAATCAGGCAGCGGCAAGGCACTGCATGCACAGACCTGCAGCGAGAACCGGCAGAATGCAGCACAAAGATGCATTTATAAAAAGTCGTGTTCGTGCCACAATTCTTCTGCTGCACCAGAGCAAAGGAGCAACCCGTATGCTTTCAGACTGCAGCCTGCACTCTTGCTGCAGCTTGTAAACCAAAAGCACTTGTAGAGCTTCCTGTCCATTGACTTTAAATACACAACACAACCACACTATGACAAGTCTTCAGGGTCAGCCATTTCACAGTTTACTTTCAGCATCAAAATCCATCTACACATTCTACAAATATTTTTCCAGAGACAGTGAGTACCTAAAAAACTTCCCATGCCTTTTCCCTCTTGACAGAGGGATATCCAAAATGTCCACGATACCTTTCTATCTTCCTCCCATAATCTGAATGAAGTTCATTAATTTTTGTAATTTGTAGTATTTTAGTTTAGCTTAGAAAGCCTTGGAAAAACTAACATTCACATTAACATTTGGTTAAAACATCCTCAAAAATTAATAAAGAAACTGAGAACAGTTATGTGTCTGTTACAGGCCTCAAACTCAACTCCAACTACACTTCAGCTTTCCAGAGCCCAGTTAGCTCTGTTTTCAGGATACTCACTTCCAAACATGCTGGAACACCTAAACTATATCCAGTTCTTTCTTACTTTATATTCCACTAACTATAAAAACTAGAAAAGAGTGCACATTTTAGTTTCATTTTGTCATCTTCAAACGGAAAACTCTGCATGAGCTGTCCCCAAACGCTAGTTCTGCCTCCATCCATAGTGAATGGAATCCCCAGTCGAATGGTACATCAGTAGATAATTCAGAGGTATTTTTACTGCTCCTGATAAGCACATCAAAGTTAATTTCGTTGGCCAACATACTAAAGTCAACATATCTAGTTTATATAAACACAAGAAGCAACTCTACCTGTATTTGAGGGCTGTGTTTTTAAGATAATATCTCATTCTATCATCCTATGTAAGAAGCTAGAAACTAAAATACCACCTAAAGTTCTGAAAGACTTCTGCACGTCAAATTACTGTGAAAATCTGATATCGCACTCACTGTGAGCAAATGACGACCCAGTGCTGCTTTGATATTCTGGACAAATACCTACTTTGCTTCCCTGCTCTAAAAGCCCAAACTGTGCTTTCCTTAGCTTTGGGGTATGGCTTTCTCTGTCGTGACATCTCCAGAGGGAATGCTTTTCATTCCAATAGATACTTCTAATGATATTTATGCACAGATATTTATGCATATCATTCACTTACCCTTAAGCATTTGTTTTCTGTTGCACACCTTTACCACAGTTAGCGCATGGTAAAGCTCACATTCCTCTAAATTATTGTTTTATTGAAGAGGATTTTAATTTGAATGTGCCTTTCTTGTGCTTATGTTTCTCTAAAATACAAGCAACAGCCAGAACCCGAGCAGTTCTTTTTCTCACTTGGGTCCCTGAACAACCTCCACAGGGTCTCATGGCTCACAGTTCTTGTAGCAAGTAAATCTAGAGGAAAGCAAGGGATAGAAATAGGTATTAAAACCCAACAAACATTCAAAAAATCCCCAAACTAACAAAACACGAAGAACTTCATCACTTTTCTGACCAGCTATACAGAGAATGGTTCCACTACTTCTGCAGTGGCCAAGACATGATTGTCACAAAATCACCTAAACAAGGTCTTCATTTTGAAATGTTTGTGTCCCCATCTTGTGATTATTTATGCTGGGAAAAAAAAAAAAGGGTAATCTAAATTCTGTTCTTTCACAACTGTACTATCATAGCTGAACACGGCTTCCGCTCGTCCTAAAAAAAAGAAGCATGGACAATTTTAACCCTTCCAAGTCATGTGGCACCCAGACCAGTCTCCCCGTAGCCACAGCTCCCTGTCCATTGCTAATTGCTCCTGGAGATGCAGCGCTGCATCTCTCCAGAACAGACTGAGACAAGGGGCAGGAGCAAGGGCCTGCGAGCAAGCTGCAGCAAGCTTCACCCCAGCACTGGTGACCATCTCTGGATTTCAGCAGTTACAATCACAGCACTTAGGTACCAGAAGCCTGTGGCACAATTACCTTGGGGGGAGATGTTTTTCTGCACCCATCACACACGTTGTTCTACTTACTGCATTCTTCAAGCAAAAACCAGAGTTCCAGGAAAACTGCTTTGTTAATGTCACAGCTCAGACACAAAAAGCACAGATTATAGAGAAGTACATTGTTCTTCCAGATGTACATGACCTGCCAAGATGCCATTTTCAACAGCTTATTTAAAAGCAGGATGCAGTTGAGAAACTGAATTTCATGACATAGATACACATATTTACTAATCAATCAGGGGAAAAAAAAAGTAAAAAACCCACCCCCTGTGCTTGTCAATAGCTGGATGCAAATCAAAGAAGCGCTTCAGTCCTTTTTTAAATTGAATTTTAGTCCTCAATCAAAGCTCATGCTGTGCCACAGTTTGAGTAGGCTACTGAGTCATATCATTCAAAGAGAGCAGGACAAAAATATCACTGAATGCTGATCCCTCATTGAAAATGGGCCATTCCCTCATTCTACTTAGATATTTCACTTCTGTAATTAAATTGTACCTGTAGAAGTGTACCACTTCAATTACAAAGCTCTATTACTCAAAATCATTTCCTGAGCACTAAGCCTGCAACATACCAAATCATCCAGAACAGTTCAGCAAAAACATAACGTCATATATCCACATGACTTTCAACTGATACAGTCAGCAAGCACTGACACTCTGCAGGGAAGGGAAATGTAGGAAATGGACCTTCTGAGGAGCATGCTCAACATTTCATGCTTATTCTCTAAATGCCAGACAACTGAAGATGTTCACCCTGCAAGCTATTACTGTTAAAACTTGCCTGCTGCGATTCCGAAACTGAAGTCCATTTATTTCCCTTTTATAGAACTTCACTCCTTCTCTCAATGGTCTATTGCCAGAGAAATTCACACTGAAAGGAAGCAAAGCTCAACGTCTGTGTTGCAAACATGAACTTCAAGTCATTCATTTATGCAATATACCAGCTTAAACATTCAAATGGATGTTACAGCAACGCTGTCTGATCTGACTGAACACATCCGCCCAGCCATTCATGTATTTCAGCTTCTCCTTAACTTCATTTTAGATAAAGGCGTGAAGAACTTTCAAAGATAAAAGAACTAATTTCTATGGCTTGTATGTGAAGCTGGATCCAGAAGACAAATACTATTGCAAGCATTCACGGTTGTCACACAGTTGTTTTAAATATCACAAAAAAATCTAAATGCAGTAAACGACACCATAAAAACCCAGTACCAGCTAGCCGCACAAGTGTTACGAACACGCTGTTTCAGGCTCTGCTCTGTGGGTAAGGTGACTGAAAAGCTAAACGCATTTGATGCCCCCTTCGCTGCTTTTCTGTTCCAAGCCAACGACAAATCCGACGGACTCGCTGCCCCGCGGTTCGGGAGGGGCAGCTGGCAGCTGGGCCGATGTCCCCGCCGGGCTCCCGGGGCGAGCTCGGCAGCGCGGCCGGGGATGTGCCCGCGGCAGCTCCTGCCGGGCGGCAGCGCCGAGCGGGGGCTGCCCCGCGCCGGGCCCG